>JAUCBJ010000044.1:0-67660 GCA_032718475.1 Nemertoderma westbladi | reverse complement strand
AGGTGTTTCATCAGTTTGTTTGTACAGTAGGTGTTTCGTCAGTTTGTTTGTACAGTAGGTGTTTCGTCAGTTTGTTTGTACAGTAGGTGTTTCATCAGTTTGTTTGTACAGTAGGTGTTTCATCAGTTTGTTTGTACAGTAGGTGTTTCATCAGTTTGTTTGTACAGTAGGTGTTTCATCAGTTTGTTTTTACAGTAGGTGACAGGTCACTATGAGTAATTTGTACAGTAGGTGACAGGTCACTATGAGTAATTTGTACAGTAGGTGTCTCACCAGTAGTTGTTTGTACAGTAGGTGACAGGTCACTATGAGTAATTTGTACAGTAGGTGTCTCACCAGTAGTTGTTTGTACAGTAGGTGTTTCATCAGTTTTTCTGTATAGTTTTTACACAACTTGTATAACTAACTTTTATTTATGTATTTATGAGACATTGATGACTCATTGCTGGGTTTGCTACTGCTATGATAAGACAAATGTATACAGAGTACAGCAGGGTTGCAGGCTGGAAACCAATAACCAATCCTTGACCTGGTGGCACCTACTACCAGCACAAGTAAACCACATAATGGAGTCTACAGTATGTGCTTGGCTTCCCACAGAGAGAGAGAGACACTGGTTGGCTATGTACAATACAAGACCGCTGTCCACTGCGTCAAGATAAAAAGAAGCAAGTTCTATGCAGCTATGCTTAGATGTAGGGCCACATAATGTATGATAATATACACCACACAACCCATTATTTATGTACATGTTTGTTTGATTTAAACAGGAATGCAAATTAAAAATATAAAAAAGGAGCATTCACTAATTTTTCGTTAATTTTTTTCTGTAACGTAATACTTAGTTACGTCTGAATTTATTATTAATTTATAGTACAATCCATTCTCGGCATCCAGAAAGTTTCTAAATTCTAAATTAGCTGGAACAACCAATCAAACGTGTCTCTGCCTGGGACGTACAGCCCTCTGCCTAGGACGGACCTTAGCTTAGCCTAGGACGCACCTCGGGGCCAACTGTTTTTGTGATGAACTACTAGGGCCATATCAATCCATAATACCAAAAACTAAGAAGAAATCAACAACAACAACAACAACAACAACAACTTATCTTGTTAGGTTATCACGTTAGTAGGAAGGAGTGAGTACTAGAGGTCTCGCTACGCGAACCTAAAAATAACCACAAGGAACAAGAAATAGATGGTACGCTATATATAAAACACAACTTTTTATTTGTTTTTGTGATAATAGACTACCAAACTACCCAATGAAGAGAGAAAAAGCAAACTACTACGATCGGCATTCTGCATTATAGCTGCATTATATATATATTACATATATATTAAGAATGCTGTGCCGGCTTGTTGACAAAATTGCGCCGCCACAACTCCCTATCACCCGTGACATTTGCTAGATCATTCGCATCTTCAAGGCCAGTGTCCTTTAAGATGCGTCTCAAGAAAGTCATGGGCTGTCCACCACGCTTATTCACTCCATGAGGGTGCCAAAGCACAAGATAATGCATTGGCTGGTCCTCACGGTGAAAGCAATGGCAATGTCCTGCAAAGCGGAGCCGGCTTTGTTCTAGTGTAGCATTATTCTACCAATGAGAAACCTCCAATGTTATATAGTGTCTGGTTGGAGTGTGTATTGTACTTGACACAATGAACCCGGCTTAGCATTCTTGTGAATGTGCCATCCAGAGATTTGGTTGTCCTCAGCAGTTAGAGCCCAGCATGGAGACCCATAGAGGAGTACTGGAACTACTGCTGCTCTAAATAATCAGACCTTACATTTCCGAATAATTCTATGTGACTTGCAATTCCAAATCCTGGAAAGCCCATCTTTGCCTTTCTCTACTTATTCGAAAGTCCTCACCTGACTTCCGGATCCATGATCCCAGGTAACAGAAGTCGTCCATATGCTCAAGCATACCATCCTTTGAACTTATGATCATCCAGTCAGAGACTTGCTGAGGACTTTTAAATTCAAAGTATAACTGTCAAAATTTTGGTCTTTTTGTGATGAGCCGTTGGGCTCCCTTAGTGATTCTGAGAGTACTCCTAAGTCATCAGCAAAGTCTAGATCAGATAGGTATTTGGCAGGATTTCCTCGACTTCTGGAGCCAGTACGTGGAGTTACCATCACCCCATCATCATTATGATGATCTAAGGAAATGCGTATAACATATTCAACAACAATAATTATGAATAAGAATGGCGGAAGTGTGTCTCCCTGGAGGGCTCCCCATAACACTTAAAATGTTTATGTGTCACCGTCAACAGTAGATACAAATGTTGCATACTGTTACATGTGCCATAACGTTACATACTTCTTAACACTGTATGTTACGTTATGTAATAATACGTAATAATTAATGAAGATCATTAATAATGAAGATCTACTAATATAAATATATAGTTTTCATAAAATCGGGCCATTACCTGCTTATCCAATGGATGGGTCTGATTTAGCACCAATGCTTATTTTTCCAGGTTCATAAGCAGTTTTTTAATAATACACCACCCACATTAAAAAGTTGAAGAAAAGCGTCTCTGAGAAAATGATAACTAACCTGAGCTATAACCTGCTCAATAGTATCTCTCCTTTCTGCGCTACTCAATAGTTAGTTTCTCTCCCTTTTGCACCGCCCCTAATGATTTCCCTACAGTAATACCCTGAACCGAAGGCGCAATCAAGTAATATATGCGGGACACGTGGTAGACATGGGGATGGATCAATTGAAATCGATTAAATGCTAAGCTAAATCTTATCAAATATCAAACACATCAGACGTCCTCCCCCTATAGTCTCCCTCAACGCTCCTTTCTCTCAATCAATTTGCCTCCTTCCCTATTCTATCCCTATCTCACAACACTAGCTCTCACCCTTTCAATAATGATTTGACTGGAATTATTTCTTGAGCTCTCGATATTTAATCTACTATACAGATGCTTTTTTCATTGTTTATTGTAAAAAATAATTACATTGGCCGATATAATTAGTAATAATGTGATGTTAACCCTACTCCCACTGGGCATGGGGTGTTTTGACCATTAGCACCAATGGGGGGGGGGGGGGGGGGGGGGGGGGGGGCGATTCGGCCCACCTACTATATTTTTGTAATCGTCCAATAAAATCCTACAAAATTTGGTCTGTTGGTGAAACAACTAAAGATGAACACCACCAAACCTTAAAAAGTTAAAATTTCATAAGCAGGGAATCCTAATTTGATGAAAAATAAAAGTAGTCCCAGGACAAAATTACAAAATTTTTCGTTTTCTAAAAACTAATAGTGTGGCAGTGTTGGCTAGATTTAGTAGGTTTTTTAAGACGCTGAATCGAATGTGATTATATTCCATTTCCAAAAATTGAAGTGGATGCTATTTTTCGTGCACCTAATAAGTGGGCGTGGCACTTCAAATTTTGAAAAATTAGATTTTCAGAAAATGCCCCTAGTTTTTTATTTCAACGCATCTTTATAGGTTTTTTGGGCCGCTGAATCGATTGAAAGTAATATAGAAGCCTGAAGACTTAGTCGTAGGCCATTTTTGGTGCACCAAAAGTAGGGCGTGGCACTTCAAGTTTTGAAAAATACGAGATTCGGAAAATAAACCAAAATTGAAATTTTAACGCATTTATATAGGTTTTCTATACCGCTGAATCGATTGAAAGTAATATAGAAGCCTGAAGACTTAGAGGTTAGCCATTTTTTGAAATCAAAACTTTAGTGTTTTTTTCGAATAAAGTAATTTTGAAAATTTGAACTGTCGAAAATTACGTACACCAAGGATTTGAGGCTTCTATATTACTTTCAATCGATTCAGCGCTCCAGAAAACCTATAAAAATGCCTTGAAATCGAAACTTTAGTGTATTTTCCGAAACTCGTATTTTTCAAAATTTGAAGTGCCACGCCCTAATTTTGGTGCACCAAAAATGGCGAACCACTAAGTCTTCAGGCTTCTATATTACTTTCAATCGATTCAGCGCTCCAGAAAACCTATAAAAATGTTTTGCAAATCGAAACTTTAGTGTATTTTCCAAATCTCGTATTTTTCAAAATTTGAAGTGCCACGCCCTAATTTTGGTGCACCAAAAATGGCGAACCACTAACTCTTCAGGCTTCTATATTACTTTCAATCGATTCAGCGCTCCAGAAAACCAATAAAAATGCTTCGAAATCAAAACTTTAGTAAATTTTCCGAATAAAGTAATTTTGAAATTTTAAAGTGCCACGCCCTAATTTTGGTGCTCCAAAAATGACGTACCACTACACTTACATACTTGTATAGAGCATTAGAGTGATCCAAACCTATAAAAATAAATAAAAATAGCCCAAACATAAATAATTACTAAATCACGAATGACTTTGTAAAATTCGAAAATTTAAAAAAATTTGGTGCTGGAGACCAAATTTTGAGGTGGCACCCACATCGAAAAGTAGAAATCCAATTGCAACGTTATTTTTTGCAAAAGATGCGGCATTAAATTTGGCTAATTCTCAATAAAAATTGGGCCGGTACGTAATGTGGTTGCATAGTTACAGCAACTGAAAACTAGGAATGGGCCGATTGCCCCCCCCCCCCCCCCCCCCCAGTGGTAATAGGGTTAACACCATCCTTCTATTCCTTCACCTTATCCTTCACCATTTCTTATTAACACCGTCCTTCTATTAGGAGCCCGCTCAAAGAGCAGGGATAGTTACTGTCAGAAAAAATTGTCGATGAGGGATATATATATGTATATCGCTATCTCTATCTATCCTTATACCGGAATTGCAGTTTCGTACACTTCCCCCCTAGCTTTTTTTTCCATTAAATTTTGCAAGTACATTGCTTTGGTGGTTCATAATCGCGTCACAAAAATACAGATCAATTCTATGTGTGGTATTCGATATATTTCGGTTTTTGACATTATTTTGTCGCGAAATTAAATGTATATAGACATTGATTGACAGCTGTGGCAAAAGAATGCTAAGAGACTTGGCTTTAGGAGCATTATTGGTCGGGCCTGACCCATTAGACGACGGCCCTGTGCTTGTAAATTACTCAGCTGGCGTACCACCTAACATAGCTGTGAGTAACCTTATAGATATTCCTATATAGGATTTACTTGGAAGAGCTATTCAGCTGACGGGAGAATACATTTTCAAACTAACAGTTGATGTTTGCTTACTGCCTATGATAGAGTGAGTGAGTAAACACAACCTTACTAAACTTAGCAAGTAATGTACTTCTCAGCAGTTTGGGCCTATCCTTTCAATGGCATTTCATAACTAGGCCCTCACAATGCACCAGCTGGTGTTCTATCATCATCATTGAGTCTATGGCAATTTTCGTGTTATGGGGCTATTTTTTCGAAATAAAAAAAGACACTTATTTCCACGTCTTGAGGTTGAGCTGCGTCGATTGATACAACTTTTATTACCAGACGAGCTATTGCTTCGGAGGAGTTCATCTGATATACATTTAAAAAAATATACATAAAAATAAATATAGATAGAGAATACTTATTTTGACACACATATTTTTTTCTTTATACATATTTTATATTATGTTATGTTACTCTATATATTTACATACGCTGTACCGAGTTTATGCTCGTGTGCGATATTAAATTAAATTAAATTAAACTTTTACAGTATGAAGTCCTAACAGTCTTCTAATAATTACTACATGCTGACTAACCATGGTTTAGTTCACAGTTAAAGCAATACATGAGTTACAGAGTTATATTGTGATTGGAGTTCAGATCAAACATTTCTTTTCTATAACATATGTATAAATGGGACTTTCGCACAGCATGAGACGCGGTTAACCAAAGAACGCGTAAGAGTGCCCTAATAGTATTCTATACAAATTTAAAATTTCCCGCAATAAAGATACCGTAGTCGGAATTTCTTACATTCCTTGGTTTTACAATAATTTATAAACAAAATAGATCAGTGCTTTTGCGGACTGAAGTTCATCAGTCTCAAATTTTGGATAATGAAAGTGGTAGTGACGAAACGCGTCCCTTCAAAAAGGCAAAAATTACAGAAATTGTTTTTGATAAATAGAGGAGGCGGACAATGAAAAGTCAAATTCAATTTAATTTAAAGATTGAACGACTGTTGAATAATAATTGAATATTAAATTGATGATTAATTAAATAAATTAAATAACTTTTACCGAGGTCCCATCAATGTGATCGGCCATCTTTCTTTGCCAGCTTCCACGTTACATTCGATTTAACGACCAATGTAGGGTATATATTGATATTATTCGATAACAATAACTATTCGGAAAACATTGCTTTTTTCAATGTCATATTCGACTATTACTATTTCGCAGTGGTTGAGTTTTGCACGAGTTGATAACTTTCTAATGAGTGCCCACATGCCAAAAAGCGTAAAACTCAACACACGAGAAGGCTAGAGTGCTATAGTTGAACCACAGACATAACCACACACAAACATACTAATAAATAGGTGGGGGAACCGGACAATATGTCCGGTTATAATTATACTCCAGGTCTCCGAACTGTTGATCCAATCGACGCTATAAAAAACCGAACATATACAAAAATCCGTACAAATTTCAGGGTCTTCATAACTCAGTGAAAAGGGCTCCTTACCGTTTCTAGTATTAATAATAATAATAATAGTGCTGCTCGGGTGTTTCTCTGGAAAGTCTATGGTAAGCCTGCTAGAATCAGTTAGTTTTATATCGGGTAGAGTAGGGGAATTTGTTATGGACCAGAATTCGTTTGATGTGTGTGTTCCTTTAAGTTGCTGAGTGTTTTTTGCACTTCCACTTCTGTTACCAATTAAAAATTCCCTTCAATAACCTACATCATTTCCTTACGTGAGACAGTTGATAATAATTGATCACGATTAAGTTAAATATAATTTACCCTGGAGGTATTTTCGTCAGTAAATAGCAACCATAGAAGATGACAGGAGTTAGTAGGGAGGATGATTGTTTATATAGAAGAGGAGGATAAATAATTGGTGGCAGAGTTGTTGGCCACCATAAAAACAAGTCAAAAAAGGTTAAACTGTCAATTATTGACAGTCAACAAAAAACCAATTGCTACCTGGATAAGGAGATGGTAGATATTTGAGTGGTATAATTTGGCTTGGAATTTTGGAAAACTACTAGTTGAGGAGTACAATATATTTCAACAGTTTGTTCATGAGTAAAAATGGGTTTTTCTGTGTAGGTCTATCTATAATTATTAAATTGAAATGTATAGATACTACAATATATTAATGTAATTAGTATAGATCCACGATACCAGGACTAGTAGCTGAGCTAGAGCCACCCTGGTGTAGGGATTAGATTGGGAAAATGGTGAGGGGGTGGTGGGTAAGATGAAGACCCCAAGAGGATACTGCTTCTGCCATACCAGAAAAATTCGAATTAATCATTGTTTCAAATTACACAACAAACTTACCGCAAACTTATACCGCAAACTTGAGTCAGAGTTCCTGTGAGACCCTTTCCTGGTGACTTTTGTAGTCCAAACTCTGGGTCACCAGGGAGGCCAGATTGCGAGGTGGAGAGGGATGCTGGAGTTGGAGGCTACTTTCATGTTGTACCCCGACCAACCAAGCCTTTGGTGAACCTGAGGTAAGTTACTAGACTAGCTTCTGTTTATACCCTAACACTCAGGTCCCCAATGCGACAAGGTGAGCTGACTGCCTTGGTAGATAAGCTTTCTCTTAGTGCAGTGGGTGTTCAAGAGCACCGAATGCAGACTGGACAGACTGGTGTGGCTCTGATTAAGGACATGGGGGGCGGTTGGCGACTCGCCCTCGCCTCAGCAGATGACAGTGGAAATGTAGGAATTGGTCTATTGATGAATCCAACTGCACATGCAGCATTGGACAAAATAGACCCAAATCTCTAACCGCATCATCCGTTGCCACTTCTCATGTTCTGGAAGACTGGCTAAGAAGTTTCCTAAGGTGGTTCTGATTGTGTGCTACTCTACAACTAGTGTTGCCCCTGTAGAGGAGGTGGAAATTGTGATCAGCATGCATTCTTAACATTCCTAGGAGCAAGCATTTAATGCAAGTCTGCATCACTTGCCTACATCGCCCTGGGTCTATAGCGGTAGTGTTAACCGAATTTATTCTATCTTCAGGAATTCACCTCTGCAAATGGCTTGTTTTCAGCTGGTACATAGTTTAAGAAGCAGACTAGAAACATGTGGGTGGTTGTAAGTCCCAGATAGACCATATTGGTCCTACCAGTTTTAGTTTCTGCACAAAAACGAGTATTTTTGGTATGTTGAGATAAAGTTGCATTTTAATAAACAGGAGTGATTTTTGTGATCAACATTATATTATACAAAATTTAGAAATTCTATACACAGACGGATTTCTATAGTTGATCTGTCGACCATTTGTGAGCGAATGACTACGACTTGGTCCACTACTGGACTGGCGTGTGCGCGAAGTCCCCACGTGCATGTTTAGTATGCACAAGTAAGAAAAACAGTTCATGTTTGTAACCTTGGACTTAGTAAGAAACAATTACCAAACATCAGGGAAGGCAACATTATCAATATATATAATATATATATACGTAATAAATAATAATGTCGATTGGATACATCGACATGTAAGGACACTCACTCTATGGCTACGGGAAAAGGCAATTACGAATGCAAGAAGAATTTAATACGGAATTATGTTTGTTAAATTCGGTCCGTGCATATAATGATTAAATAATAAAAACACCGTGTTATATAGTACGAAGTTAACTTCACTATACAAAGTTATATTTCATGTAATAACTAAAAACTTTACTTGTTTTACAATATCACAGTACTCGAGCGAGTACAGAGTCATTATAGATGGGCGTGAAAATGTATGTACCCAAATCTTAGTTGATAATTAGATAAAGTATTATTTATTCAAGTGTAATCCCGTTTCAAAATCTCACTTATAATTTTAATACTTCTATATACCGTCACACAGATAGTACACAGACACAGTGACATTGATAATTTTAAAGGCTTCAAAGTTGTTTTTGATTTAAGTACAGACTGTAGGTACATTAGGTTTTGATTTGCAGTCTGTAATTTTAAAATGTACCTGAAGGGTTATGAATAAATTATAAGAAACACATTGATATAATGCATTTTAACAAGGAGGGTGGTTATCTCTAAATAATAAACTATATAGACCATCATTAAAATACAGTCAATAAACCCTTCTGGGGGGAGGGCATTCTTTTCAAATCAATTTTAATAGGATTAGTAGATAGGGGATATTATTCGATTTCCGTTTGTTTTTATTCAAAACAATAGCTTTTCATATAATCTTTGTAAATGAGATTTATTGTTGTAATATTATTCCGTGGGTCTAGGTGTGTCAATATGAATATGACTGATCCTTGGATTTAACGATCTCTGACAAAACAGATTTGAAAATCAACATTCTATAACCTCTCTCTGAAATATATTCAGGTAGTTCTTCCTTCATTAGTGAAAACTATTGTTGAAATGGCAAAATGTTAGATTACAAACATTTTGAAACCTAAGTGGCAAAATTTTTCTATTATTTCTTGAAATTTGAAATAAAATAAATTATAGTTGTCCTAAATCTAGATTTGAGGTATGTGCATTTTCATGCGCTGATTTTAACAATGGTCTTATGGTAAATGTGTTTTGTTCACGGAGTGAGAAATTTGGTGTCAGATAAGTATACATGATCTAAGATGAACTTAGATCCTGCCTCATTGATCTCGTAAATAACGGATGAGATTAGATAACAGCAGAGCTATAGGAATAACAACTGTAGATGCACCTCCTTAATTATGCCATGGGACGTAAAGCAATTTCGATAAGGAAATAGAGGGATGGAGGGCGAGGGGAGATGGTAGATATTTGAGTATTGATAAGAATTATTAGCTTAGCTTATTTCTTTGTGGGTAGTAAGTATAAGAGAAAATGGTAGAACTATTCTATTCTATTTGCCAAGTTTAATGATAAGACAGCTGTCTGTGTATTTACGGAATGAATGATGAATGAATGATATGCACTATGTCGCATTGCCAACAATTTTCTTTTATTACTATAGAAATGCAATATAATTGAACTATACTTATTGTTGGGGGCGGCCAGACAATAGTTAGTGGAGATAATTTTTATTGTGAATCTAAATTTGTCAAAAAAATCATAAATAAATAATATTAGAAATTTAAATAATTTCTTTCACTTGAAATGTAATATTGAATGTGAGGCGTATATTATCCACATGGACAGTGATGGTGAAACTCTCACAAAGTACAATAATTATTGATTATTAATGAGGATACATATTTAAATAATTAATTAATCTAGATCCCGTAAGTGATATGACAGGCGTAGTGGTGTTGTCAACTGTGGCATGGATGTACAACATATTGAAATGTAATATTACAATTAGAATAAGAACCATTGCCAACAATGATTCATGGTTAATGTTTAGGTGACCATGCTTACCTCCCCTTATATTTTAGGCCTGTTTTTTTTTGCTATTGGACTCTCTATCTTAGACTATTTATACATTTATTACATACTGGCCTGTTGCATTGGAGAGGGCCATTCAAGCCATTGATTATTTAGCTCTGCTACCATGTAGACTAAGTGTTACCTTGGCTACAATAAACGATGGCACTTGAGAATGATCGAGGAATAGATCCTGTGCATTACTGTACAGAACTCCTGTATTTCTTACAAAACAGAATATAAAAGTAAAAAGAAAAAAGTATAAGGACTTTGGATGATCCAACTCTATAGCAAATGGAACGGAAAAATCGAAATGATGCAGGAGCCTGCGCGGTTGAAGTGGTGAAGCACCCCAAAATTGAACCTCACATTGTTGTGTCTCTGGACCATAAAATTGGGTGAAAATTATTTTTTGAGCTACTAAACATCGTCTGGACTGTTTGAGAATAACCAAACCAAATATTTTTAAAAGTGGCCCCAAAATGGCTCCGTAATGGCCAAAAGTGCCTTTTTGCGCCAAGGGCTATTTCTCCACCAATATTTCTTGAATTTAGTCGAAATTTGGAATATAGGTTCAGAAGAACCCTGCATCCAATTCTTCTTAACAAGTTTTGCCACAAATGCTCTGGAGCCTTTTTAGAAGAAAAAGGCCCCAGAAAACGGCTTTTTTTGGGCCTTTTTGATATAAAAAGGCTCCATGGCATTTCCAACCAAATTTATTCAGAAGTATGGAGAAGGGTAATCTTAACAAGTGTACCAAATTTCAACTCATTTCATTTAAAACTGGCGGAGAAATAGCCTTTCTCAAGAAAAAACGTCATTCTGAGATATGGGTGTTTAAAGTTTAAGGAACAATTCAAACCTTCCCGCTATTTTAGATTTGTCAATTGTCAATTTGCAAAATAGGAGGGTGCTACCCCCCCCCCCCCCCCCCTTAATAATTTATACAATCTATGGATGTTAAAATCATTTTAAGGGGGGAGAATCGCATAACTATTTTATTATTCTATTTATGACTGATAATGAATGTGTGGTGATATAATCCGGCAGTCACGACATACCAGTAAAGTATAATCTGAACTGGAGGGTCACACTCAACTGCAGATAATTAAACTGTATGGCTAAACTAAGGAAAAACCAAAGTGAAAGTAGAACCGATCAGAAAAGATAGAAAAGATCAGTGTATACTACTCAATTTACACCATTTTTTTAAGGCGATTTCGAATATCAAATCCGTTTGATTGTATCTTTATGAGTAAAAAAGTTATCAATTTCTATAAAACAAAGTTCTGTAAGGGGGCTACAAATGCTTGGAACGCCAAAAATATGCCAAAATAGGTTTCATACATTATATATGGGTTGGACCATTGCCATTTCCATTAAAAATTTTGCAAAATATAGACTTTATTGAAATTTATTTACAAATTATTCCAAAAATATTATTTTACGATTAATTTTTCCGGTATTGGGAGGGGCTAGGCAGTTTATTATTACTACTATTTTGGAGGGAAATTTAAAACGAGTTAGTGCCCTAACATAACATACTGGTATAGTAGTTAGGTATTTTGTAGGCCTACATGCTACAACAACAATATGCCTAAAGTAAGCAAGAGGAAGCGCAGGGGTTTCGAACAGAAACGAGTCATTGCATTCACGATTGTGTTCGCTTTGCCCAAAGAGTAAGTGTGTTGGTTTACATACGCTATGCCGCGAGTACTCGCGGCATAATCATCAATGGGGCTGTTTATCAGACCAACTGATAATAGGGAAACTTGGTCTGGCTGGAGGAAGATCGCGGGAAGGTGTTAGTTGTTCAACTCGTGCTGCAATAGTGAATGTAAAACGGCGACGAAAAAGTTGTAAAACTGGAAAAGTACACAATCATGTAGCCTTATACCAGACATAAGCTGTATAGTGTTGTAGGCCACTACACAGCTGGACGTTCATTAATGTTGAAACCACGTTTTTTAGATTTTAGCAGGAGTGCAACATTAAATAATTTTTTTTTTATATCTGATGAATCAAATAACTTTTTTAAAATGAAAAATGCAAAGTCTCATCCAAAAATGATCAAATTAACCCTTTAGGTACTATGGATCACCCATGTGATACATAAGCAATGGTCTGCTAGAGCGCTATGTATCATACAGGTGATCCATGCTTTTAAATGTTACCCTATGCTATTCTATTCAGCTTTAGTGCATTTCTAAGCACTCTGCTATATTATTAGTGCATCAAGGGACATCTTTTTAGATACCGGTACCAGTTTACTGCACCTGACTAGCAGATATGTGACTCTTACCATACCGGTACGGTAGGTACAGTAACGGTATAGTAACAGTAACAGTAACAGTACAGTAACAGTAACAGTATAAAGGTATAGTTTTTGGAACTTTGGAAATTTATAGGGCTCTATCCTGTTTCAGCCCCAACATTCTACACC
The DNA here is from genome assembly GCA_032718475.1 of Nemertoderma westbladi. Classification (NCBI taxonomy): domain Eukaryota; kingdom Metazoa; phylum Xenacoelomorpha; order Nemertodermatida; family Nemertodermatidae; genus Nemertoderma; species Nemertoderma westbladi. The sequence goes on along the minus strand of JAUCBJ010000044.1, from coordinate 54,737 downwards.
TGCCAGTCTTTCATCTGGTACCGGTAGCGGTGGTCAGTTTAGGAATATTGTAGGCCTATGTATTGGTTTAGTGTTTTGATTATTGACAAAAATTTCATTTTTTTTTTCAAAATGGGATCTGGTTACGGTTAGTTGCTGATGCCTCAATCATATACAGTACATTCTCAAATATAATTTATTAAATTTAGCGGGATTTTGGACATTTATTGCCATAGGCCAAGGTCAGTTACCAGTAATTAGGCTAGGCCTATAATTTCACTTTACTGTTTTTGACAGACAAACTGACAGACAGACGGACAAAGAGACAGTGTAGATTTCGTTAAACGTAAAAATTGACATCAGAAATGAAATCACCGTCCATGAAAACCCCATAGCCAAAATTTTCGGTTGATCGTATGCTTTCTTAATTTTTGACAGACAAACTGACAGAAAGACGGACAAACAGACAAACAGACAGTGTAGATTTCGTTAAACATACAAACTGACATAAGAAATGAAACCACCATCCAAGAAAACCCCCATAGCCAAAATTTCCGGTTGATCGTATGCTTTCTTAATTTTTGACAGACAAACTGAGAGAAAGACGGACAAACAGACAGTGTATATTTCGTTAAACGTACAAACTGACATCAGAAATGAAACCACCGTCCAAGATAACCCTCATAGCCAAAATTTCCGGTTGATCGTATGCTTTCTTAATTTTTGACAGACAAACTGACAGAAAGACGGACAAACAGACAAACAGACAGTGTAGATTTCGTTAAACATACAAACTGACATAAGAAATGAAACCACCATCCAAGAAAACCCCCATAGCCAAAATTTCCGGTTGATCGTATGCTTTCTTAATTTTTGACAGACAAACTGACAGAAAGACGGACAAACAGACAGTGTATATTTCGTTAAACGTACAAACTGACATCAGAAATGAAACCACCGTCCAAGATAACCCTCATAGCCAAAATTTCCGGTTGATCGTATGCTTTCTTAATTTTTGACAGACAAACTGACAGAAAGACGGACAAACAGACAAACAGACAGTGTATATTTCGATAAACGGAAAAACTGACATCAGAAATGGAATCACCGATCTTTAGAACCCCCAAAGCGAAAATGTCAGGATGACGATACGCTTACTTAGTTTTTAACAGACAAACTGACAAACAGACAAAGGCAGCTCTAATTTGTAAAAATTTTCAGCGCATTACTATATGTTATTTGGGAATATTCAGTACCTAAAGGGTTAAGGGGGGGGGGGGGGGGGGGGGGGGTACACCATTTTGGTCAAAAATATGTAGAATTTTTTATTTTTATTATAATGCATCATTGAATGGTGTTTCCAAATCTGAAAGCCGCTATTTAATAGCTTTTTTAGTTTTCAAGTTATAACAATTTCCATTTAGGGAATCCTATTGAAATTACTATTACTATGTATAATGAAAGGTCGATTATCTCAAAATATTTTTTTTATGAAATTATCATCGTTTATTGTTTTGGTTAGAAAAGCCCGCCTCTGTAACCTACTCCTTTCCCTAGATTGGTAGGCAACAACATCGTTTATTGTTTCGTTTACAAAAGCCCGCCTCTGTAACCTGCTCCTTTCCCTCAATTGGTAAAAACATCGTTTATTGTTTTGGTTAGAAAAGCCCGCTTCTGTAACCTGCTCCTTTCACTCAATTGGTAACAACATCGTTTATTGTTTTGGTTAGAAAGAGCGTCCATGTAACCTGTACCTTTCCCTCAATTGGTAACAATATCGTTTATTGTTTTGGTTAGAAAAGCCCGCGTCTGTAACCTGCTCCTTTCCCTCAATTGGTAACAACATCGTTTATCTATCTCTACAAACTATTTTTATTTTAGATGGAGTTTTGGTATCTATCTCTACAAACTATTTTTATTTTAGATGGAGTTTTGGTATCTAGCATTGCAAACTATTTTTATTTTAGATTGAGTTTTGGTATCTATCTCTATAAACTATTTTTATTTTAGATGGAGTTTTGGTATCTATCTCTATAAACTATTTTTATTTTAGATGGAGTTTTGGTATCTATCTCTACAAACTATTTTTATTTTAGATGGAGTTTTGGTATCTATCTCTACAAACTATTTTTGTTTTAGATGTAGTTTTGGTATCTATCTCTACAAACTATTTTTATTTTAGATGGAGTTTTGGTATCTATCTCTACAAACTCTTTTTATTTTAGATGGAGTTTTGGTATCTAGTATTACAAACTATTTTTATTTTAGATTGAGTTTTGGTATCTATCTCTATAAACTATTTTTATTTTAGATGGAGTTTTGGTATCTATCTCTACAAACTATTTATATTTTAGATGGAGTTTTGGTATCTATCTCTACAAACTATTTTTATTTTAGATGGAGTTTTGGTATCTATCTCTACAAACTATTTTTATTTTAGATGGAGTTTTGGTATCTAGCATTGCAAACTATTTTTATTTTAGATTAAGTTTTGGTATCTATCTCTATAAACTATTTTTATTTTAGATGGAGTTTTGGTATCTATCACTATAAACTATTTTTATTTTAGATGGAGTTTTGGTATCTATCTCTACAAACTATTTTTATTTTAGATGGAGTTTTGGTATCTATCTCTACAAACTATTTTTATTTTAGATGGAGTTTTGGTATCTATCTCTACAAACTATTTTTATTTTAGATGGAGTTTTGTTATCTATCTCTACAAACTATTTTTATTTTAGATGGAGTTTTGGTATCTATCTCTACAAACTATTTTTATTTTAGATGGAGTTTTGGTATCTATCTCTACAAACTATTTTTATTTTAGATGGAGTTTTGGTATCTATCTCTACAAACTATTTTTATTTTAGATGGAGTTTTGTTATCTATCTCTACTAACTATTTTTATTTTAGATGGAGTTTTGGTATCTATCTCTACAAACTATTTTTATTTTAGATGGAGTTTTGGTATCTATCTCTACAAACTATTTTTATTTTAGATGTAGTTTTGGTATCTATCTCTACAAACTATTTTTATTTTAGATGGAGTTTTGGTATCTATCTCTACAAACTATTTTTATTTTAGATGGAGTTTTGGTATCTATCTCTACTAACTATTTTTATTTTAGATGGAGTTTTGGTATCTATCTCTACTAACTATTTTTATTTTAGATGGAGTTTTGGTATCTATCTCAACAAACTGTTTTTATTTTAGATGGCATTGCAAACTATTTTTATTTTAGATTGAGTTTTAGTATCTATCTCTATAAACTATTTTTATTTTAGATGGAGTTTTGGTATCTATCTCTATAAACTATTTTTATTTTAGATGGAGTTTTGGTATCTATCTCTACTAACTATTTTTATTTTAGATGGAGTTTTGGTATCTATCTCTACTAACTATTTTTATTTTGATGGAGTTTTGGTATCTATCTCTACAAACTATTTTTATTTTAGATGGAGTTTTGGTATCTATCTCTACAAACTATTTTTATTTTAGATGGAGTTTTGGTATCTATCTCTACTAACTATTTTTATTTTAGATGGAGTTTTGGTATCTAGCATTGCAAACTATTTTTATTTTAGATTGAGTTTTGGTATCTATCTCTATAAACTATTTTTATTTTAGATGGAGTTTTGGTATCTATCTCTACAAACTATTTTTATTTTAGATGGAGTTTTGGTATCTATCTCTACTAACTATTTTTATTTTAGATGGAGTTTTGGTATCTAGCATTGCAAACTATTTTTATTTTAGATTGAGTTTTGGTATCTATCTCTATAAACTATTTTTATTTTAGATGGAGTTTTGGTATCTATCTCTACAAACTATTTTTATTTTAGATGGAGTTTTGGTATCTATCTCTATAAACTATTTTTATTTTAGATGGAGTTTTGGTATCTATCTCTATAAACTATGTTTATTTTAGATGGAGTTTTGGTATCTATCTCTACTAACTATTTTTATTTTAGATAGAGTTTTGGTATCTATCTCTACTAACTATTTTTATTTTAGATGGAGTTTTGGTATCTATCTCAACAAACTATTTTTATTTTAGATGGCATTACAAACTATTTTTATTTTAGATTGAGTTTTGGTATCTATCTCTATAAACTATTTTTATTTTAGATGGAGTTTTGGTATCTATCTCTATAAACTATTTTTATTTTAGATGGAGTTTTGGTATCTATCTCTACTAACTATTTTTATTTTAGATGGAGTTTTGGTATCTATCTCTACAAACTATTTTTATTTTAGATGGAGTTTTGGTATCTATCTCTACAAACTATTTTTATTTTAGATGGAGTTTTGGTATCTATCTCTACAAACTATTTTTATTTTAGATGGAGTTTTGTTATCTATCTCTACTAACTATTTTTATTTTAGATGGAGTTTTGGTATCTATCTCTACAAACTATTTTTATTTTAGATGGAGTTTTGGTATCTATCTCTACAAACTATTTTTATTTTAGATGTAGTTTTGGTATCTATCTCTACAAACTATTTTTATTTTAGATGGAGTTTTGGTATCTATCTCTACAAACTATTTTTATTTTAGATGGAGTTTTGGTATCTATCTCTACTAACTATTTTTATTTTAGATGGAGTTTTGGTATCTATCTCTACTAACTATTTTTATTTTAGATGGAGTTTTGGTATCTATCTCAACAAACTATTTTTATTTTAGATGGCATTGCAAACTATTTTTATTTTAGATTGAGTTTTAGTATCTATCTCTATAAACTATTTTTATTTTAGATGGAGTTTTGGTATCTATCTCTATAAACTATTTTTATTTTAGATGGAGTTTTGGTATCTATCTCTACTAACTATTTTTATTTTAGATGGAGTTTTGGTATCTATCTCTACTAACTATTTTTATTTTGATGGAGTTTTGGTATCTATCTCTACAAACTATTTTTATTTTAGATGGAGTTTTGGTATCTATCTCTACAAACTATTTTTATTTTAGATGGAGTTTTGGTATCTATCTCTACTAACTATTTTTATTTTAGATGGAGTTTTGGTATCTAGCATTGCAAACTATTTTTATTTTAGATTGAGTTTTGGTATCTATCTCTATAAACTATTTTTATTTTAGATGGAGTTTTGGTATCTATCTCTACAAACTATTTTTATTTTAGATGGAGTTTTGGTATCTATCTCTACTAACTATTTTTATTTTAGATGGAGTTTTGGTATCTAGCATTGCAAACTATTTTTATTTTAGATTGAGTTTTGGTATCTATCTCTATAAACTATTTTTATTTTAGATGGAGTTTTGGTATCTATCTCTACAAACTATTTTTATTTTAGATGGAGTTTTGGTATCTATCTCTATAAACTATTTTTATTTTAGATGGAGTTTTGGTATCTATCTCTATAAACTATTTTTATTTTAGATGGAGTTTTGGTATCTATCTCTACTAACTATTTTTATTTTAGATAGAGTTTTGGTATCTATCTCTACTAACTATTTTTATTTTAGATGGAGTTTTGGTATCTATCTCAACAAACTATTTTTATTTTAGATGGCATTGCAAACTATTTTTATTTTAGATTGAGTTTTGGTATCTATCTCTATAAACTATTTTTATTTTAGATGGAGTTTTGGTATCTATCTCTATAAACTATTTTTATTTTAGATGGAGTTTTGGTATCTATCTCTACTAACTATTTTTATTTTAGATGGAGTTTTGGTATCTATCTCTACAAACTATTTTTATTTTAGATGGAGTTTTGGTATCTATCTCTACAAACTATTTTTATTTTAGATGGAGTTTTGGTATCTATCTCTACTAACTATTTTTATTTTAGATGGAGTTTTGGTATCTAGCATTGCAAACTATTTTTATTTTAGATTGAGTTTTGGTATCTATCTCTATAAACTATTTTTATTTTAGATGGAGTTTTGGTATCTATCTCTACAAACTATTTTTATTTTAGATGGAGTTTTGGTATCTATCTCTATAAACTATTTTTATTTTAGATGGAGTTTTGGTATCTATCTCTACTAACTATTTTTATTTTAGATGGAGTTTTGGTATCTATCTCTACAAACTATTTATATTTTAGATGGAGTTTTGGTATCTATCTCTACAAACTATTTATATTTTAGATGGAGTTTTGGTATCTATCTCTACAAACTATTTTTATTTTAGATGGAGTTTTGGTATCTATCTCTACAAACTATTTTTATTTTAGATGGAATTTTGGTATCTATCTCTACAAACTATTTTTATTTTAGATGGAGTTTTGGTATCTATCTCTACAAACTATTTTTATTTTAGATGGAGTTTTGGTATCTATCTCTACAAACTATTTTTATTTTAGATGGAGTTTTGGTATCTATCTCTACAAACTATTTTTATTTTAGATGGAGTTTTGGTATCTAGCATTGCAAACTATTTTTATTTTAGATTGAGTTTTGGTATCTATCTCTATAAACTATTTTTATTTTAGATGGAGTTTTGGTATCTATCTCTACAAACTATTTTTATTTTAGATGGAGTTTTGGTATCTAGCATTGCAAACTATTTTTATTTTAGATTAAGTTTTGGTATCTATCTCTATAAACTATTTTTATTTTAGATGGAGTTTTGGTATCTATCACTATAAACTATTTTTATTTTAGATGGAGTTTTGGTATCTATCTCTACAAACTATTTTTATTTTAGATGGAGTTTTGGTATCTATCTCTACAAACTATTTTTATTTTAGATGGAGTTTTGGTATCTATCTCTACAAACTATTTTTATTTTAGATGGAGTTTTGTTATCTATCTCTACAAACTATTTTTATTTTAGATGGAGTTTTGGTATCTATCTCTACAAACTATTTTTATTTTAGATGGAGTTTTGGTATCTATCTCTACTAACTATTTTTATTTTAGATGGAGTTTTGGTATCTATCTCTACAAACTATTTTTATTTTAGATGGAGTTTTGGTATCTATCTCTACAAACTATTTTTATTTTAGATGGAGTTTTGGTATCTATCTCTACAAACTATTTTTATTTTAGATGGAGTTTTGGTATCTATCTCAACAAACTATTTTTATTTTAGATGGCATTGCAAACTATTTTTATTTTAGATTGAGTTTTGGTATCTATCTCTATAAACTATTTTTATTTTAGATGGAGTTTTGGTATCTATCTCTACAAACTATTTTTATTTTAGATGGAGTTTTGGTATCTAGCATTGCAAACTATTTTTATTTTAGATTAAGTTTTGGTATCTATCTCTATAAACTATTTTTATTTTAGATGGAGTTTTGGTATCTATCACTATAAACTATTTTTATTTTAGATGGAGTTTTGGTATCTATCTCTACAAACTATTTTTATTTTAGATGGAGTTTTGGTATCTATCTCTACAAACTATTTTTATTTTAGATGGAGTTTTGGTATCTATCTCTACAAACTATTTTTATTTTAGATGGAGTTTTGTTATCTATCTCTACAAACTATTTTTATTTTAGATGGAGTTTTGGTATCTATCTCTACAAACTATTTTTATTTTAGATGGAGTTTTGGTATCTATCTCTACTAACTATTTTTATTTTAGATGGAGTTTTGGTATCTATCTCTACAAACTATTTTTATTTTAGATGGAGTTTTGGTATCTATCTCTACAAACTATTTTTATTTTAGATGGAGTTTTGGTATCTATCTCTACAAACTATTTTTATTTTAGATGGAGTTTTGGTATCTATCTCAACAAACTATTTTTATTTTAGATGGCATTGCAAACTATTTTTATTTTAGATTGAGTTTTGGTATCTATCTCTACAAACTATTTTTATTTTAGATGGAGTTTTGGTATCAATCTCAACAAACTATTTTTATTTTAGATGGCATTGCAAACTATTTTTATTTTAGATTGAGTTTTGGTATCTATCACTCTAAACTATTTTTATTTTAGATGGAGTTTTGGTATCTATCTCTACAAACTATTTTTATTTTAGATGTAGTTTTGGTATCTATCTCTACAAACTATTTTTATTTTAGATGGAGTTTTGGTATCTATCTCTACAAACTATTTTTATTTTAGATGGAGTTTTGGTATCTATCTCAACAAACTATTTTTATTTTAGATGGCATTGCAAACTATTTTTATTTTAGATTGAGTTTTGGTATCTATCTCTATAAACTATTTTTATTTTAGATGGAGTTTTGGTATCTATCTCTACAAACTATTTTTATTTTAGATGGAGTTTTGGTATCTATCTCTACTAACTATTTTTATTTTAGATGGAGTTTTGGTATCTATCTCTACAAACTATTTTTATTTTAGATGGAGTTTTGGTATCTATCTCTACAAACTATTTTTATTTTAGATGGAGTTTTGGTATCTATCTCTACAAACTATTTTTATTTTAGATGGAGTTTTGGTATCTATCTCAACAAACTATTTTTATTTTAGATGGCATTGCAAACTATTTTTATTTTAGATTGAGTTTTGGTATCTATCTCTATAAACTATTTTTATTTTAGATGGAGTTTTGGTATCTATCTCTACAAACTATTTTTATTTTAGATGGAGTTTTGGTATCTAGCATTGCAAACTATTTTTATTTTAGATTAAGTTTTGGTATCTATCTCTATAAACTATTTTTATTTTAGATGGAGTTTTGGTATCTATCACTATAAACTATTTTTATTTTAGATGGAGTTTTGGTATCTATCTCTACAAACTATTTTTATTTTAGATGGAGTTTTGGTATCTATCTCTACAAACTATTTTTATTTTAGATGGAGTTTTGGTATCTATCTCTACAAACTATTTTTATTTTAGATGGAGTTTTGTTATCTATCTCTACAAACTATTTTTATTTTAGATGGAGTTTTGGTATCTATCTCTACAAACTATTTTTATTTTAGATGGAGTTTTGGTATCTATCTCTACTAACTATTTTTATTTTAGATGGAGTTTTGGTATCTATCTCTACAAACTATTTTTATTTTAGATGGAGTTTTGGTATCTATCTCTACAAACTATTTTTATTTTAGATGGAGTTTTGGTATCTATCTCTACAAACTATTTTTATTTTAGATGGAGTTTTGGTATCTATCTCAACAAACTATTTTTATTTTAGATGGCATTGCAAACTATTTTTATTTTAGATTGAGTTTTGGTATCTATCTCTACAAACTATTTTTATTTTAGATGGAGTTTTGGTATCTATCTCAACAAACTATTTTTATTTTAGATGGCATTGCAAACTATTTTTATTTTAGATTGAGTTTTGGTATCTATCACTCTAAACTATTTTTATTTTAGATGGAGTTTTGGTATCTATCTCTACAAACTATTTTTATTTTAGATGTAGTTTTGGTATCTATCTCTACAAACTATTTTTATTTTAGATGGAGTTTTGGTATCTATCTCTACAAACTATTTTTATTTTAGATGGAGTTTTGGTATCTATCTCAACAAACTATTTTTATTTTAGATGGCATTGCAAACTATTTTTATTTTAGATTGAGTTTTGGTATCTATCTCTATAAACTATTTTTATTTTAGATGGAGTTTTGGTATCTATCTCTATAAACTATTTTTATTTTAGATGGAGTTTTGGTATCTATCTCTACTAACTATTTTTATTTTAGATGGAGTTTTGGTATCTATCTCTACAAACTATTTTTATTTTAGATGGAGTTTTGGTATCTATCTCTACAAACTATTTTTATTTTAGATGGAGTTTTGGTATCTATCTCTACTAACTATTTTTATTTTAGATGGAGTTTTGGTATCTAGCATTGCAAACTATTTTTATTTTAGATGGAGTTTTGGTATCTATCTCTACAAACTATTTTTATTTTAGATGGAGTTTTGGTATCTATCTCTACTAACTATTTTTATTTTAGATGGAGTTTTGGTATCTATCTCTACAAACTATTTTTATTTTAGATGGAGTTTTGGTATCTATCTCTACAAACTATTTTTATTTTAGATGGAGTTTTGGTATCTATCTCTACAAACTATTTTTATTTTAGATGGAGTTTTGGTATCTATCTCAACAAACTATTTTTATTTTAGATGGCATTGCAAACTATTTTTATTTTAGATTGAGTTTTGGTATCTATCTCTATAAACTATTTTTATTTTAGATGGAGTTTTGGTATCTATCTCTACAAACTATTTTTATTTTAGATGGAGTTTTGGTATCTAGCATTGCAAACTATTTTTATTTTAGATTAAGTTTTGGTATCTATCTCTATAAACTATTTTTATTTTAGATGGAGTTTTGGTATCTATCACTATAAACTATTTTTATTTTAGATGGAGTTTTGGTATCTATCTCTACAAACTATTTTTATTTTAGATGGAGTTTTGGTATCTATCTCTACAAACTATTTTTATTTTAGATGGAGTTTTGGTATCTATCTCTACAAACTATTTTTATTTTAGATGGAGTTTTGTTATCTATCTCTACAAACTATTTTTATTTTAGATGGAGTTTTGGTATCTATCTCTACAAACTATTTTTATTTTAGATGGAGTTTTGGTATCTATCTCTACTAACTATTTTTATTTTAGATGGAGTTTTGGTATCTATCTCTACAAACTATTTTTATTTTAGATGGAGTTTTGGTATCTATCTCTACAAACTATTTTTATTTTAGATGGAGTTTTGGTATCTATCTCTACAAACTATTTTTATTTTAGATGGAGTTTTGGTATCTATCTCAACAAACTATTTTTATTTTAGATGGCATTGCAAACTATTTTTATTTTAGATTGAGTTTTGGTATCTATCTCTACAAACTATTTTTATTTTAGATGGAGTTTTGGTATCTATCTCAACAAACTATTTTTATTTTAGATGGCATTGCAAACTATTTTTATTTTAGATTGAGTTTTGGTATCTATCACTCTAAACTATTTTTATTTTAGATGGAGTTTTGGTATCTATCTCTACAAACTATTTTTATTTTAGATGTAGTTTTGGTATCTATCTCTACAAACTATTTTTATTTTAGATGGAGTTTTGGTATCTATCTCTACAAACTATTTTTATTTTAGATGGAGTTTTGGTATCTATCTCAACAAACTATTTTTATTTTAGATGGCATTGCAAACTATTTTTATTTTAGATTGAGTTTTGGTATCTATCTCTATAAACTATTTTTATTTTAGATGGAGTTTTGGTATCTATCTCTATAAACTATTTTTATTTTAGATGGAGTTTTGGTATCTATCTCTACTAACTATTTTTATTTTAGATGGAGTTTTGGTATCTATCTCTACAAACTATTTTTATTTTAGATGGAGTTTTGGTATCTATCTCTACAAACTATTTTTATTTTAGATGGAGTTTTGGTATCTATCTCTACTAACTATTTTTATTTTAGATGGAGTTTTGGTATCTAGCATTGCAAACTATTTTTATTTTAGATGGAGTTTTGGTATCTATCTCTATAAACTATTTTTATTTTAGATGGAGTTTTGGTATCTATCTCTACTAACTATTTTTATTTTAGATGGAGTTTTGGTATCTATCTCTACAAACTATTTTTATTTTAGATGGAGTTTTGGTATCTATCTCTACAAACTATTTTTATTTTAGATGGAGTTTTGGTATCTATCTCTACTAACTATTTTTATTTTAGATGGAGTTTTGGTATCTATCTCTACAAACTATTTTTATTTTAGATGGAGTTTTGGTATCTATCTCTACTAACTATTTTTATTTTAGATGGAGTTTTGGTATCTATCTCTACAAACTATTTTTATTTTAGATGGAGTTTTGGTATCTATCTCTACAAACTATTTTTATTTTAGATGTAGTTTTGGTATCTATCTCTACAAACTATTTTTATTTTAGATGGAGTTTTGGTATCTATCTCTACAAACTATATTTATTTTAGATGGAGTTTTGGTATCTATCTCAACAAACTATTTTTATTTTAGATGGCATTGCAAACTATTTTTATTTTAGATTGAGTTTTGGTATCTATCTCTATAAACTATTTTTATTTTAGATGGAGTTTTGGTATCTATCTCTATAAACTATTTTTATTTTAGATGGAGTTTTGGTATCTATCTCTACTAACTATTTTTATTTTAGATGGAGTTTTGGTATCTATCTCTACAAACTATTTTTATTTTAGATGGAGTTTTGGTATCTATCTCTACAAACTATTTTTATTTTAGATGGAGTTTTGGTATCTATCTCTACTAACTATTTTTATTTTAGATGGAGTTTTGGTATCTAGCATTGCAAACTATTTTTATTTTAGATTGAGTTTTGGTATCTATCTCTATAAACTATTTTTATTTTAGATGGAGTTTTGGTATCTATCTCTACAAACTATTTTTATTTTAGATGGAGTTTTGGTATCTATCTCTATAAACTATTTTTATTTTAGATGGAGTTTTGGTATCTATCTCTACTAACTATTTTTATTTTAGATGGAGTTTTGGTATCTATCTCTACAAACTATTTATATTTTAGATGGAGTTTTGGTATCTATCTCTACAAACTATTTATATTTTAGATGGAGTTTTGGTATCTATCTCTACAAACTATTTTTATTTTAGATGGAGTTTTGGTATCTATCTCTACAAACTATTTTTATTTTAGATGGAATTTTGGTATCTATCTCTACAAACTATTTTTATTTTAGATGGAGTTTTGGTATCTATCTCTACAAACTATTTTTATTTTAGATGGAGTTTTGGTATCTATCTCTACAAACTATTTTTATTTTAGATGGAGTTTTGGTATCTATCTCTACAAACTATTTTTATTTTAGATGGAGTTTTGGTATCTAGCATTGCAAACTATTTTTATTTTAGATTGAGTTTTGGTATCTATCTCTATAAACTATTTTTATTTTAGATGGAGTTTTGGTATCTATCTCTATAAACTATTTTTATTTTAGATGGAGTTTTGGTATCTATTTCTACAAACCAAACTATTTTTATTTTAGATGGAGTTTTGGTATCTATCTCTACAAACTATTTTTATTTTAGATGTAGTTTTGGTATCTATCTCTACAAACTATTTTTATTTTAGATGGAGTTTTGGTATCTATCTCTACAAACTATTTTTATTTTAGATGGAGTTTTGGTATCTATCTCTATAAACTATTTTTATTTTAGATGGAGTTTTGTTATCTATCTCTACAAACTATTTATATTTTAGATGGAGTTTTGGTATCTATCTCTACAAACTATTTTTATTTTAGATGGAGTTTTGGTATCTATCTCTACAAACTATTTTTATTTTAGATGGAGTTTTGGTATCTAGCATTGCAAACTATTTTTATTTAGATTAAGTTTTGGTATCTATCTCTATAAACTATTTTTATTTTAGATGGAGTTTTGGTATCTATCACTATAAACATCGGACCACTTACCTTGCTTTTCAATTTTTAGAAACTGTTCTTGCCATTTTTCAGACCCAACACACAATACCATTTTTGATTACTCAAATTTTAAGGCCGATAAATTCATAAAAGATATTAAACTGGAAAGCTCTTGGTGTTACAAATCCAGTTTAATACCAGATAATGAAAAATTTAATAAATTTTATGAAAATCTAGAAAACATTTGTTCGAATCATGTAACCAAAAAAAAAATAAGTCAACACAATTCCCCCAAAAAACCCTGGATAACCACCTCTTTAATAAAATGCTCCCGCAAGAAGAATACATTATTCCGAAAATATTTAAAAAATCCCACAACAGAAAACTCAAATAAATTTAAAACATATCGTAATAAATTAACTTCATGCCTGAAAATTGCAGAGAAAAATTATTATACGAACAAATTCACATCAAATTCAAACAACACTAGAAAAACCTGGCTCATAATAAACTCAGCTTTAAATAGACAAAAAAAATTAAACATTCCAAAAAATATTACTGTTAAAGAAGGGGATAAAATTGAAACATTTACAGATAAATTAAAAATTGCTAACATCCATTTCGCTAATATTGGTCCAGAGTTGGCAAGCTCAATTCCCACATCAAACCGCTCTCCAACACGGAATATTAAGTTTAATAGCTCCAGTTCGTTCTCATTAGTTGAGACATCGCTGGTGGAAGTTGAATATGAACTCTTGCATTTAAATCCAAAATCAGGAACCAATGACACATTTCCAACTAAACTTCTTATACTGGCTGCTAAACCTCTGTCATTTCTCCTAGCTCCTCTTATAAATCTATCAATTCAACGAGGTTTCTTCCCCGACTCTCTAAAAATTGCTAAAATTATTCCATCTTTTAAAGGGGGGGACCCCACCGACCCAAATAATTACCGTCCTATTTCACTTTTACCAGTTCTTAGCAAAATATTTGAAATAATAATAAATAACCAACTTCAGTCTTTTATGTTAAAGTTTGGAATTTTTACTAGTTCACAATACGGTTTTCGACCTAAGACAACAACTTCCGATGCTCTACTCTCAGTAATAAATCATATTCAAAATGTTCTAGAACACAAACACACAACCAGTGCTATCTTTATTGATTTAAAAAAAGCATATGATACTTTAGATCACAAAATTCTTAAAAATAAATGACTTAACTATGGCATAAGAGGAAAACCTCACGACCTAATTTCAAACTTTTTATCAAACAGATTTCAATACGTTTCCATAGATGATTGCAATTCAATAAATTTACCACTGGCTTGTGGGGTTCCCCAGGGTAGTATAATGTCACCAAACTTATTCCTACTTTACATCAACGATCTACCCAATGCAACAAATCTTAACTGTACCCTTTTTGCAGATGATACTACCCTTTATACATCAAATAATAATATTAATGTTTTAATTGAAGCCACAAACTGTGAACTAGCTAAAATTTCGAATTGGTTAATTGACAATAAATTATCTTTAAATCTATCAAAAACTGAATACGAATTGTTTTCATATACTTTAAAAGACTTTACAAATACGCCAATAGTACATATTAACACCAATAAAATAAAACAAGTACATGTAACTAAATTTTTAGGGGTATGGGTGGATAATAAATTAAACTGGAGAAGTCACATTCAATACATAACTAAAAAAATTTCAAAATTTTCTGGTATATTTTTCAAACTGAGGCATATATTCCCATTAAATATCTTAAGATTACTTTATTTTTCTTTAATTCACCCATACTTAATTTACGGAATCATACTTTGGGGGGGAACTTATGAAAGCATTATTAAATCACTCAGAATAAAAATCAATAAATTATTACGATGTATTACCTTCAGCCACCATCGTTCATCGGCAAATCCCATTTACAAATCATTAAATATCCTTCCCTTAGATTTGCTTTATAAGTACGAAATAGGTAGGTTTGTATACAGATGTAACAACAATTTAGCCCCTACAAATATCTCAAAGCTATTTTTCAATAAAATTAAAGACTGCCATAATTATAATACAAGATCAGCCACCCAAGGGAATATTCAACTTCCACTAGTACGTCTCAGCTCAACTCAACGCTCTCTTAGTTATCTTGGTCCGTCTATTTGGAACGAGATCCCGGTGATGATTAGGAAAAAAAAACAATAGCAATGTTTTCAAAAAACCTGAAAAAGCACCTCCTACAGCACCTCCTACAGCACCTATAAAATATTTTTATTGAAAATAAAATTTACAAATTTGACACTTCTCCCTATTTATTTATTATTATTTTTTATTTTTTTATTTTTTTTTATATACTGGATACTGGTGCAAAATTTAAAATTTAACTTCCTGACCTATATAAGACTTCACAAAAATTGCCACCCGTAACATCCTAACTATTTTTACTTCAAATTGTATAAAATAAATTATCAATAACTTTTCTCTGAATCTACTCTGTTTTGGTCAATTAATTATTAATCATCATTTCTATTTAAATAAAATCGCCATCATCCACTCTTTCAATTTCAAATTTTAGTCTCAACCAAGTAGGTATCGGTCAATAGTATCACAATAAATTTAGTTAATGGTTCTATAAATATTTCATTTTTTGGGCCGGAGAGTATTTAAGGATATGAAAAATGTGTCATAATATAAATACCCAAGGTAGTAAAATAATACTTCATGTCTGATACTTAGCTTAATACCTGGCTGATTGCGTCCACTAGCTCCAGGCTATTAGCAGTCAGCCAGCTTCAGTCAACATTTATATCTATTGATTTAATTATGAAAGTGTATTGCAATTTCTTATTTGTTTGATTGGAGAAATAAATATAAATGAATAATGAATAATAAACTATTTTTATTTTAGATGGAGTTTTGGTATCTATCTCTACAAACTATTTTTATTTTAGATGGAGTTTTGGTATCTATCTCTACAAACTATTTTTATTTTGATGGAGTTTTGGTATCTATCTCTACAAACTATTTTTATTTTAGATGGAGTTTTGGTATCTATCTCTACAAACTATTTTTATTTTAGATGGAGTTTTGGTATCTATCTCTACTAACTATTTTTATTTTAGATGGAGTTTTGGTATCTATCTCTATAAACTATTTTTATTTTAGATGGAGTTTTGTTATCTATCTCTACAAACTATTTATATTTTAGATGGAGTTTTGGTATCTTTCTCTACAAACTATTTTTATTTTAGATGGAGTTTTGGTATCTATCTCTACAAACTATTTTTATTTTAGATGGAGTTTTGGTATCTAGCATTGCAAACTATTTTTATTTAGATTAAGTTTTGGTATCTATCTCTATAAACTATTTTTATTTTAGATGGAGTTTTGGTATCTATCACTATAAACATCGGACCACTTACCTTGCTTTTCAATTTTTAGAAACTGTTCTTGCCATTTTTCAGACCCAACACACAATACCATTTTTGATTACTCAAATTTTAAGGCCGATAAATTCATAAAAGATATTAAACTGGAAAGCTCTTGGTGTTACAAATCCAGTTTAATACCAGATAATGAAAAATTTAATAAATTTTATGAAAATCTAGAAAACATTTGTTCGAATCATGTAACCAAAAAAAAAATAAGTCAACACAATTCCCCCAAAAAACCCTGGATAACCACCTCTTTAATAAAATGCTCCCGCAAGAAGAATACATTATTCCGAAAATATTTAAAAAATCCCACAACAGAAAACTCAAATAAATTTAAAACATATCGTAATAAATTAACTTCATGCCTGAAAATTGCAGAGAAAAATTATTATACGAACAAATTCACATCAAATTCAAACAACACTAGAAAAACCTGGCTCATAATAAACTCAGCTTTAAATAGACAAAAAAAATTAAACATTCCAAAAAATATTACTGTTAAAGAAGGGGATAAAATTGAAACATTTACAGATAAATTAAAAATTGCTAACATCCATTTCGCTAATATTGGTCCAGAGTTGGCAAGCTCAATTCCCACATCAAACCGCTCTCCAACACGGAATATTAAGTTTAATAGCTCCAGTTCGTTCTCATTAGTTGAGACATCGCTGGTGGAAGTTGAATATGAACTCTTGCATTTAAATCCAAAATCAGGAACCAATGACACATTTCCAACTAAACTTCTTATACTGGCTGCTAAACCTCTGTCATTTCTCCTAGCTCCTCTTATAAATCTATCAATTCAACGAGGTTTCTTCCCCGACTCTCTAAAAATTGCTAAAATTATTCCATCTTTTAAAGGGGGGGACCCCACCGACCCAAATAATTACCGTCCTATTTCACTTTTACCAGTTCTTAGCAAAATATTTGAAATAATAATAAATAACCAACTTCAGTCTTTTATGTTAAAGTTTGGAATTTTTACTAGTTCACAATACGGTTTTCGACCTAAGACAACAACTTCCGATGCTCTACTCTCAGTAATAAATCATATTCAAAATGTTCTAGAACACAAACACACAACCAGTGCTATCTTTATTGATTTAAAAAAAGCATATGATACTTTAGATCACAAAATTCTTAAAAATAAATGACTTAACTATGGCATAAGAGGAAAACCTCACGACCTAATTTCAAACTTTTTATCAAACAGATTTCAATACGTTTCCATAGATGATTGCAATTCAATAAATTTACCACTGGCTTGTGGGGTTCCCCAGGGTAGTATAATGTCACCAAACTTATTCCTACTTTACATCAACGATCTACCCAATGTAACAAATCTTAACTGTACCCTTTTTGCAGATGATACTACCCTTTATACATCAAATAATAATATTAATGTTTTAATTGAAGCCACAAACTGTGAACTAGCTAAAATTTCGAATTGGTTAATTGACAATAAATTATCTTTAAATCTATCAAAAACTGAATACGAATTGTTTTCATATACTTTAAAAGACTTTACAAATACGCCAATAGTACATATTAACACCAATAAAATAAAACAAGTACATGTAACTAAATTTTTAGGGGTATGGGTGGATAATAAATTAAACTGGAGAAGTCACATTCAATACATAACTAAAAAAATTTCAAAATTTTCTGGTATATTTTTCAAACTGAGGCACATATTCCCATTAAATATCTTAAGATTACTTTATTTTTCTTTAATTCACCCATACTTAATTTACGGAATCATACTTTGGGGGGGAACTTATGAAAGCATTATTAAATCACTCAGAATAAAAATCAATAAATTATTACGATGTATTACCTTCAGCCACCATCGTTCATCGGCAAATCCCATTTACAAATCATTAAATATCCTTCCCTTAGATTTGCTTTATAAGTACGAAATAGGTAGGTTTGTATACAGATGTAACAACAATTTAGCCCCTACAAATATCTCAAAGCTATTTTTCAATAAAATTAAAGACTGCCATAATTATAATACAAGATCAGCCACCCAAGGGAATATTCAACTTCCACTAGTACGTCTCAGCTCAACTCAACGCTCTCTTAGTTATCTTGGTCCGTCTATTTGGAACGAGATCCCGGTGATGATTAGGAAAAAAAAACAATAGCAATGTTTTCAAAAAACCTGAAAAAGCACCTCCTACAGCACCTCCTACAGCACCTATAAAATATTTTTATTGAAAATAAAATTTACAAATTTGACACTTCTCCCTATTTATTTATTATTATTTTTTATTTTTTTATTTTTTTTTATATACTGGATACTGGTGCAAAATTTAAAATTTAACTTCCTGACAAATATAATATAAGACTTCACAAAAATTGCCACCCGTAACATCCTAACTATTTTTACTTCAAATTGTATAAAATAAATTATCAATAACTTTTCTCTGAATCTACTCTGTTTTGGTCAATTAATTATTAATCATCATTTCTATTTAAATAAAATCGCCATCATCCACTCTTTCAATTTCAAATTTTAGTCTCAACCAAGTAGGTATCGGTCAATAGTATCACAATAAATTTAGTTAATGGTTCTATAAATATTTCATTTTTTGGGCCGGAGAGTATTTAAGGATATGAAAAAAGTGTCATAATATAAATACCCAAGGTAGTAAAATAATACTTCATGTCTGATACTTAGCTTAATACCTGGCTGATTGCGTCCACTAGCTCCAGGCTATTAGCAGTCAGCCAGCTTCAGTCAACATTTATAACTATTGATTTAATTATGAAAGTGTATTGCAATTT
This sequence comes from Nemertoderma westbladi, assembly GCA_032718475.1. Taxonomy (NCBI): domain Eukaryota; kingdom Metazoa; phylum Xenacoelomorpha; order Nemertodermatida; family Nemertodermatidae; genus Nemertoderma; species Nemertoderma westbladi. Next base: position 35,213 of record JAUCBJ010000044.1, on the reverse strand, counting down.
CTTATTTGTTTGATTGGAGAAATAAATATAAATGAATAATGAATAATAAACTATTTTTATTTTAGATGGAGTTTTGGTATCTATCTCTACAAACTATTTTTATTTTAGATGGAGTTTTGGTATCTATCTCTACAAACTATTTTTATTTTGATGGAGTTTTGGTATCTATCTCTACAAACTATTTTTATTTTAGATGGAGTTTTGGTATCTATCTCTACAAACTATTTTTATTTTAGATGGAGTTTTGGTATCTATCTCTACTAACTATTTTTATTTTAGATGGAGTTTTGGTATCTAGCATTGCAAACTATGTTTATTTTAGATTGAGTTTTGGTATCTATCTCTACAAACTATTTATATTTTAGATGGAGTTTTGGTATCTATCTCTACAAACTATTTTTATTTTAGATGGAGTTTTGGTATCTATCTCTACAAACTATTTTTATTTTAGATGGAGTTTTGGTATCTATCTCTACAAACTATTTTTATTTTAGATGGAGTTTTGGTATCTATCTCTACAAACTATTTTTATTTTAGATGGAGTTTTGGTATCTATCTCTACAAACTATTTTTATTTTAGATGGAGTTTTGGTATCTATCTCTACAAACTATTTTTATTTTAGATGGAGTTTTGGTATCTATCTCTACAAACTATTTTTATTTTAGATGGAGTTTTGGTATCTAGCATTGCAAACTATTTTTATTTTAGATTGAGTTTTGGTATCTATCTCTATAAACTATTTTTATTTTAGATGGAGTTTTGGTATCTATTTCTATAAACTATTTTTATTTTAGATGGAGTTTTGGTATCTAGCATTACAAACTATTTTTATTTTAGACGAAGTTTTGGTATCTAGCATTGCAAACTATTTTTATCTTAGATTGAGTTTTGGTATCTATCTCTATAAACTATTTTTATTTTAGATGGAGTTTTGGTATCTATCTCTATAAACTGTTTTTATTTTAGATGGAGTTTTGGTATCTAGCATTACAAAGTATTTTATTTTAGATGGAGTTTTGGTATCTGTCTCTACAAACTATTTTTATTTTAGATGGAGTTTTGGTATCTATCTCTATAAACTATTTTTATTCTAGATGGAGTTTTGGTATCTATCTCTACAAACTATTTTTATTTTAGATGGAGTTTTGGTATCTATCTCTACTAACTATTTTTATTTTCGATGGAGTTTTGGTATCTAGCATTACAAGAGTATTTTTATTTTAGATGGAGTTTTGGTATCTATCTCTATAAAGTATTTTTATTTTAGATGGAGTTTTGGTATCTATCTCTACAAACTATTTTTATTTTAGATGGAGTTTTGGTATCTATCTCTACAAACTATTTTTATTTTAGATGGAGTTTTGGTATCTATCTCTACAAACTATTTATATTTTAGATGGAGTTTTAGGTATCTATCTCTACAAACTATTTTTATTCTAGATAGAGTTTTGGTATCTATCTCTAAAAACTATTTTTATTTTAGATGGAGTTTTGGTATCTATCTCTACAAACTATTTTTATTTTAGATGGAGTTTTGGTATCTATCTCTACAAACTATTTTTATTTTAGATGGAGTTTTGGTATCTATCTCTACAAACTATTTTTATTTTAGATGGAGTTTTGGTATCTATCTCTACAAACTATTTTTATTTTAGATGGAGTTTTGGTATCTAGCATTGCAAACTATTTTTATTTTAGATTGAGTTTTGGTATCTATCTCTATAAACTATTTTTATTTTAGATGGAGTTTTGGTATCTATCTCTATAAACTATTTTTATTTTAGATGGAGTTTTGGTATCTATCTCTACAAACTATTTTTATTTTAGATGGAGTTTTGGTATCTATCTCTACAAACTATTTTTATTTTAGATGGAGTTTTGGTATCTATCTCTACAAACTATTTTTATTTTAGATGGAGTTTTGGTATCTATCTCTATAAACTATTTTTTTTAGATGGAGTTTTGGTATCTATCTCTACTAACTATTTTTATTTTAGATGGAGTTTTGGTATCTATCTCTACTAACTATTTTTATTTTAGATGGAGTTTTGGTATCTATCTCTATAAACTATTTTTTTTAGATGGAGTTTTGGTATCTATCTCTACAAACTATTTTTATTTTAGATGGAGTTTTGGTATCTATCTCTACAAACTATTTTTATTTTAGATGGAGTTTTGGTATCTATCTCTACAAACTATTTTTATTTTAGATGGAGTTTTGTTATCTATCTCTATAAACTATTTTTATTTTAAATGGAGTTTTGGTATCTATCTCTATAAACTATTTTTATTTTAGATGGAGTTTTGGTAACTATCTCTACAAACTATTTTTATTTTTGATGAAGTTTTGGTATCTAGCATTGCAAACTATTTTTATTTTAGATTGAGTTTTGGTATCTATCTCTATAAACTATTTTTATTTTAGATGGAGTTTTGGTATCTGTCTCTATAAACTATTTTTATTTTAGATGGAGTTTTGGTATCTATCACTACAAACTATTTTTATTTTAGATGGAGTTTTGGTATCTATCTCTACAAACTATTTTTATTTTAGATGGAGTTTTGGTATCTATCTCTACAAACTATTTTTATTTTAGATGGAGTTTTGGTATCTAGCATTACAAACTATTTTTATTTTAGACGAAGTTTTGGTATCTAGCATTGCAAACTATTTTTATTTTAGATTGAGTTTTGGTTTCTATCTCTATAAACTATTTTTATTTTAGATAGAGTTTTGGTATCTATCTCTATAAACTATTTTTATTTTAGATGGAGTTTTGGTATCTAGCATTACAAAGTATTTTTATTTTAGATGGAGTTTTGGTGTCTATCTCTACAAACTATTTTTATTTTAGATGGAGTTTTGGTATCTATCTCTATAAACTATTTTTATTTTAGATGGAGTTTTGGTATCTAGCATTACAAACTATTTTTATTTTAGACGAAGTTTTGGTATCTAGCATTGCAAACTATTTTTATTTTAGATTGAGTTTGGTATCTATCTCTATAAACTATTTTTATTTTAGATGGAGTTTTGGTATCTATCTCTATAAACTATTTTTATTTTAGATGGAGTTTTGGTATCTAGCATTACAAAGTATTTTTATTTTAGATGGAGTTTTGGTGTCTATCTCTACAAACTATTTTTATTTTAGATGGAGTTTTGGTATCTATCTCTACTAACTATTTTTATTTTAGATGGAGTTTTGGTATCTATCTCTATTAACTATTTTTATTTTAGATGGAGTTTTGGTATCTAGCATTACAAAGTATTTTTATTTTAGATGGAGTTTTGGTATCTATCTCTACAAAGTATTTTTATTTTAGATGGAGTTTTGGTATCTATCTCTACAAACTATTTTTATTCTAGATGGAGTTTTAGGTATCTATCTCTACAAACTTTTTTTATTCTTGATGGAGTTTTGGTATCTATCTCTAAAAACTATTTTTATTTTAGATAGAGTTTTGGTATCTATCTCAACAAACTATTTTTATTCTAGATGGAGTTTTGGTATCTATCTCTATAAACTATTTTTATTTTAGACGGAGTTTTGGTATCTAGCATTATAAACTATTATTTTAGATGGAGTTTTGGTATTTATCTCTACAAACTATTTTTATTTTAGATGGAGTTTTGGTATCTATCTCTACAAACTATTTTTATTTTAGATTGAGTTTTGGTATCTATCTCTACAAACTATTTTTATTTTAGATGGAGTTTTGGTATCTAGCATTACAAACTATTTTTATTTTAGATGGAGTTTTGGTATCTAGCATTAGAAACTATTATTATAGATGGAGTTTTGGTATCTATCTCTACTAACTATTTTTATTTTAGATGGAGTTTTGGTATCTAGCATTGCAAACTATTTTTATTTTAGATAGAGTTTTGGTATCTATCTCTACAAACTATTTTTATTTTAGATGGAGTTTTGTTATCTATCTCTATAAACTATTTTTATTTTAGACGGAGTTTTGGTATCTAGCATTACAAACTATTTTTATTTTGGATGGAGTTTTGGTATCTATCTCTACAAACTATTTTTATTTTAGATGGAGTTTTGGTATCTATCTCTACTAACTATTTTTATTTTAGATGGAGTTTTGGTATCTAGCATTACAAACTATTTTTATTTTAGATGGAGTTTTGGTATCTAGCATTACAAACTATTATTTTAGATGGAGTTTTGGTATCTATCTCTACAAACTATTTATATTTTAGATGAGTTTTGGTATCTATCTCTACAAACTATTTATATTTTAGATGGAGTTTTGGTATCTATCTCTCTAAACTATTTTTATTTTAGATGAGTTTTGGTATCTATCTCTATAAACTATTTTTATTTTAGATGAGTTTTGGTATCTATCTCAAGAAACTATTTTTATTTTAGATGAGTTTTGGTATCTATCTCTATAAACTATTTTTTTTAGATGGGGTTTTGGTATCTATCTCTACAAACTATTTTTATTGTAGATGGAGTTTTGGTATCTAGCATTACAAACTATTATTTTAGATGGAGTTTTGGTATCTATCTCTAAATGAAACTGTAACTGAATTATTATTTAGTTGAGCGTTTGAATATTTTACATATAATTGTAGGTGAAAGTATGCCACGAACAGAAACTTTGATATTAACATTATAAGTTAGATCTACAGTCTCGGCTACTGTTGCTGTAATTCGTTGTTCTTCGTCTATATAAGGGAAAGACATCGACTTCACAAAGAGTAAGATATTCGCTGATTCCTTTTAACTCAACGACATAACGGCCAGGCTTCCCGGAGCAGGTGATGATGTGGACGTCGCCGGCGCTCGTACCGCAGAGGTTGACAGAGTTGCTGACCCGACAACGGAGGAACCCATCGTCTTAGACTATCTACTTAGCACCGATAATCCACAGCAGCTCAACCCCGCATTTCACCCCGCTGCCTCCGATGGCCGCCCCTTTGTTTGTGAGCCGGATGGAGATTTCTCCCAGGTTGGCGTTTTGAACTGGCCGGTGGCGTGATGACCTTGACCCGCGCAGGCACATGTGGGCAGCCCGAACCAGCAGAAAACTGATGTGTCGTCGGATCCAGGTAACACACTCTGTGTAGCTGATCTCTCGCTTATCCGCCAACAGAACAGCAAGGTATTTGAAGAACTGCGCCGTGGATGGTGAGATTCCCCCGAAATCAGACATGATCAGTGGTGTGAAGGTCGCCAGCTCAACTTCCCTGACTCGTTCTTCATACCGACCCCGCTTCCGCGCCTCATGATGGAGATGGGCGCCCTCTAGTGTCATTGCTGCATTGGTCAGAGCGAGAGGATTGAAAACCGAGACGTCCAAAAAGGTTCTCTGGAATCTCGATCCCCAAAACCCAGACATCGCCACGTCCAGCTGCGCCTCCTGGTCCTCTGTTGTTGAACGCCTCTCGAACTGCTCACCAAAGATAGGCTGCAATCGGGGTTCAATCGAGACGTTCTGGGAGACCTCGGTCAGGGTTGATGCGACGAAATCCCGAATCTCGTTGTGCCGGATTGACGGATAACCACCAGTGGGGCACGACAGGACATGATTAACGGAAAATCGTGTCCCACAGGCGCAACGAGCCTGGAGCGACTGGGGTAAACAGCCATAGCGAAGACAGAGTGAATCCTTGAACTCCTCTTTATTGGTATCTATCTCTACTAACTATTTTTATTTTAGATGGAGTTTTGGTATCTAGCATTACAAACTGTTTTTATTTTAGATTGAGTTTTGGTATCTAGCATTACAAACTATTATTTTAGATGGAGTTTTGGTATCTATCTCTACTAACTATTTTTATTTTAGATAGAGTTTTGGTATCTATCTCTACAAACTATTTTTATTTTAGATGGAGTTTTGGTATCTATCTCTACTAACTATTTTTATTTTAGATAGGGTTTTGGTATCTAGCATTACAAACTATTTTTATTTTAGATGGAGTTTTGGTATCTATCTCTACAAACTATTTTTATTTTAGATGGAGTTTTGGTATCTATCTCTACAAACTATTTTTATTTTAGATGGAGTTTTGGTATCTATCTCTACTAACTATTTATATTTTAGATGGAGTTTTGGTATCTATCTCTACAAACTATTTATATTTTAGATGGAGTTTTGGTATCTATCTCTATAAACTATTTTTATTTTAGATGGAGTTTTGGTATCTATCTCTACTAACTATTTATATTTTAGATGGAGTTTTGGTATCTATCTCTACAAACTATTTATATTTTAGATGGAGTTTTGGTATCTATCTCTACAAACTATTTTTATTTTAGATGGAGTTTTGGTATCTATCTCTTCTAACTATTTATATTTTAGATGGAGTTTTGGTATCTATCTCTACAAACTATTTATATTTTAGATGGAGTTTTGTTATCTATCTCTACAAACTATTTATATTTTAGATGGAGTTTTGGTATCTATCTCTATAAACTATTTTTATTTTAGATGTAGTTTTAGTATCTATCTCTACAAACTATTTATATTTTAGATGGAGTTTTGGTATCTATCTCTACAAACTATTTTTATTTTAGATGGAGTTTTGGTATCTATCTCTACAAACTATTTTTATTTTAGATGAGTTTGGGTATCTATCTCTATAAACTATTTTTATTTTAGACGGAGTTTTGGTATCTATCTCTACAAACTATTTTTATTTTAGATGAGTTTTGGTATCTATCTCTATAAACTATTTTTATTTTAGACGGAGTTTTGGTATCTATCCCTACAAACTATTTTTATTTTAGATGGAGTTTTGGTATCTATCTCTATAAACTATTTTTATTGTAGACGGAGTTTTGGTATCTATCTCAAGAAACTATTTTTATTTTAGATGAGTTTTGGTATCTATCTCTATGAACTATTTTTTTTAGACGGAGTTTTGGTATCTATCTCTACAAATTATTTTTATTTTAGATGGAGTTTTGGTATCTATCTCCACAAACTATTTTTATTTTAGATGCAGTTTTGATCTCTACAAACTATTTTTATTTTAGATGGAGTTTTGGTATCTAGCATCACAAACTATTATTTTAGATGGAGTTTTGTTATCTATCTCCACAAACTATTTTTATTTTAGATGCAGTTTTGATCTCTGCAAACTATTTTTATTTTAGAGGGAGTTTTGGTATTTGGCATTACAAACTATTTTTATTTTAGATGGAGTTTTGGTATCACCCTTTACGAACTAACGACATTGGGTGAGACTCCCTACCCAGACTTATCTAACTCGGAGGTCATCCACGCTCTAAAACATGGTTTCAGGTTATCGCAACCAGACACATGTTCCAACGAACTGTGAGTAGCTAACCCGTCTGTACAATATCCTAAGTTATCGTACAACCGTACGTGTAAAATAAAACAAGTCGCACATTACTATGTTTCCCTCTTCGGATCAGGATATTTAATTACAACAGATTATTCTAGAAAATAATTTATTTGCAGAGTTTTGTCATATGTTTGTAAACAAAACAGCCACTTTCGAACAGCCATATCTCCATTATTTCTCAACTAAATTGTATTATTTTGCCAGATTTTGTCTCTTAAGATTTTTATTTGTTCCAAGTAGTGTTTAGCGGGATCAGACTTACCGGGATTTCCGGGATCGGGACCGGGAATATCACTCTCGGGATCCCGATTTTCGGGATCGGGACCGGGATTGCCACTCTCGGGATCCCGATTTTCGGGATCGGGAATACAATTTTGAATAAAATTTTGTTAATGTTTTCAGTATTTATTGCTCTGTTAATTAAAATTAAAATTATATCACTTTATTTCACACTGCTGAAATATTAGTGAGATAAAATTATATTATAATTTTATTATAGTTGATTACTAGATGATTTAGTGACATCCCGTAATCCGACAATTCAATATGGTCAATACGTATAAGTTCTGGTTCAAATATCAATCGGAAATTCAAGAAATTTGCTAACTATTTTTACTTCGGGATCCCGTTCCAAAAATGAGTTTTATTTTTTAGTTAGTTATCTTTTTTCTGCTGAGGTTTCATTTCAGTGATAATAGTACTGATAACCGTGTCGTGTTTATTATATGCCAAATGTTTCGGAATTCTTATATCAATATATAGAAATAATTTATACTGCATTACTTTAATACTCAAATTTACCCCGCGCGGGGGTGTATATAATATATTATTATTACTTTATTTCTATTAGATTCCGCATTTAATCATTTTACGGTTATTTATTCTCATTAGATACGCAATAATGATCGCATGTTGGAAAAACGACCCAGAGAAACGGCCGGATTTCGAGCAATTCCGAATCTCCCTTGAGACACTTATGGAGTACGCCGGTGATTACTTTTCATTTAGTCCATCTCCAGGGGAGATTCAGGTGTAATACCTGCCGCGTACTGCTACCTTGTTGGATGGGTGCGACAGGTGTAATACCTACCGCGTACTGCTACCATGTTGGATGGGTGCGACAGGTGTAATACCTACCGCGTACTGCTACCATGTTGGATGGGTGCGACAGGTGTAATACCTACCGCGTACTGCTACCATGTTGGATGGGTGCGACAGGTGTAATACCTACCGCGTACTGCTACCATGTTGGATGGGTGCGACAGGTGTAATACCTACCGCGAACTGCTACCATTGTGGATGGGTGCGACAGGTGGAATACCAACCGCGTACTGCTACCATGTTGGATGGGTGCGACAGGTGTAATACCTACCGCGTAGTGCTACCATGTTGGATGGGTGCGACAGGTGTAATTCCTATCGCGTACTGCTACCATGTTGGATGGGTGCGACAGGTGTAATACCTACCGCGTACTGCTACCATGTTGGATGGGTGCGACAGGTGTAATACCTACCGTGTACTGCTACCATGTTGGATGGGTGCGACAGGTGTAATACCTACCGCGTACTGCTACCATGTTGGATGGGTGCGACAGGTGTAATACCTACCGCGTACTGCTACCACGTTGGATGGGTGCGACAGGTGTAATACCCACCGCGTACTGCTACCACGTTTGATGTGTGCGACAGGTGTAATACCTACCGCGTACTGCTACCATGTTGGATGGGTGCGACAGGTGTAATACCTACCGCGTACTGCTACCACGTTGGATGGGTGCGACAGGTGTAATACCTACCGCGTACTGCTACCATGTTGGATGGGTGCGACAGGTGTAATACCTACCGCGTACTGCTACCATGTTGGATGGGTGCGACAGGTGTAATACCTACCGCGTACTGCTACCATGTTGGATGGGTGCGACAGGTGTAATACCTACCGCGTACTGCTACCACGTTGGATGGGTGCGACAGGTGTAATACCTACCGCGTACTGCTACCACGTTTGATGTGTGCGACAGGTGTAATACCTACCGCGTACTGCTACCATTGTGGATGGGTGCGACAGGTGTAACACCTACCGCGTACTGCTACCACGTTTGATGTGCGCGACAGGTGTAATACCTACCGTGTACTGCTACCATTGTGGATGGGTGCGACAGGTGTAATACCTTCCGCGTACTGATACCATGTTGGATGGGTGCGACAGATGTAATACCTACCGTGTACTGCTACCATTGTGGATGGGTGCGACAGGTGTAATACCTTCCGCGTACTGATACCATGTTGGATGGGTGCGACAGGTGTGATACCTACCGCGTACTGCTACCATGTTGGATGGGTGCGACAGGTGTAATACCTACCGCGTACTGCTACCATTGTGGATGGGTGCGACAGGTGTAATACCTTCCGCGTACTGATACCATGTTGGATGGGTGCGACAGGTGTAATACCTACCGCGTACTGCTACCATGTTGGATGGGTGCGACAGGTGTAATACCTACCGCGTACTGCTACCATGTTGGATGGGTGCGACAGGTGTAATACCTACCGCGTACTGCTACCATGTTGGATGGGTGCGACAGGTGTAATACCTACCGCGTACTGCTACCACGTTGGATGGGTGCGACAGGTGTAATACCTACCGCGTACTGCTACCACGTTTGATGTGTGCGACAGGTGTAATACCTACCGCGTACTGCTACCATTGTGGATGGGTGCGACAGGTGTAACACCTACCGCGTACTGCTACCACGTTTGATGTGCGCGACAGGTGTAATACCTACCGTGTACTGCTACCATTGTGGATGGGTGCGACAGGTGTAATACCTTCCGCGTACTGATACCACGTTTGATGTGCGCGACAGGTGTAATACCTACCGTGTACTGCTACCATTGTGGATGGGTGCGACAGATGTAATACCTACAGCGTACTGCTACCACGTTGGATGGGTGCGACTGGTGTAATACCTACCGCGTACTGCTACCATGTTGGATGTGTGTGACAGGTGTAAGTAATACCTACCGCGTACTGCTACCATGTTGGATGTGTGCGACAGGTGTAATACCTACCGCGTACTGCTACCATGTTGGATGTGTGCGACAGGTGTAATACCTACCGCGTACTGCTACCATGTTGGATGGATGCGACTGGTGTAATACCTACCGCGTACTGCTACCATGTTTGATGTGTGCGACAGGTGTAATACCTACCGCGTACTGCTACCATGTTTGATGTGTGCGACAGGTGTAAACCTACCGCGTACTGCTACCATGTTTGATGTGTGCGACAGGTGTAATACCTACCGCGTACTGCTACCATTGTGGATGGGTGCGACAGGTGTAATACCTACCGCGTACTGCTACCATTGTGGATGGGTGCGACAGGTGTAATACCTACCGCGTACTGCTACCATGTTGGATGGGTGCGACAGGTGTAATACCTACCGCGTACTGCTACCATGTTGGATGGGTGCGACAGGTGTAATACCTACCGCGTACTGCTACCATGTTGGATGGGTGCGACAGGTGTAATACCTACCGCGTACTGCTACCATGTTGGATGGGTGCGACAGGTGTAATACCTACCGCGTACTGCTACCATGTTGGATGGGTGCGACAGGTGTAATACCTACCGCGTACTGCTACCATGTTGGATGGGTGCGACAGGTGTAATACCTACCGCGTACTGCTACCATGTTGGATGGGTGCGACAGGTGTAATACCTACCGCGAACTGCTACCATTGTGGATGGGTGCGACAGGTGGAATACCAACCGCGTACTGCTACCATGTTGGATGGGTGCGACAGGTGTAATACCTACCGCGTAGTGCTACCATGTTGGATGGGTGCGACAGGTGTAATTCCTATCGCGTACTGCTACCATGTTGGATGGGTGCGACAGGTGTAATACCTACCGCGTACTGCTACCATGTTGGATGGGTGCGACAGGTGTAATACCTACCGTGTACTGCTACCATGTTGGATGGGTGCGACAGGTGTAATACCTACCGCGTACTGCTACCATGTTGGATGGGTGCGACAGGTGTAATACCTACCGCGTACTGCTACCACGTTGGATGGGTGCGACAGGTGTAATACCCACCGCGTACTGCTACCACGTTTGATGTGTGCGACAGGTGTAATACCTACCGCGTACTGCTACCATGTTGGATGGGTGCGACAGGTGTAATACCTACCGCGTACTGCTACCACGTTGGATGGGTGCGACAGGTGTAATACCTACCGCGTACTGCTACCATGTTGGATGGGTGCGACAGGTGTAATACCTACCGCGTACTGCTACCATGTTGGATGGGTGCGACAGGTGTAATACCTACCGCGTACTGCTACCACGTTGGATGGGTGCGACAGGTGTAATACCTACCGCGTACTGCTACCACGTTTGATGTGTGCGACAGGTGTAATACCTACCGCGTACTGCTACCATTGTGGATGGGTGCGACAGGTGTAATACCTACCGCGTACTGCTACCACGTTTGATGTGCGCGACAGGTGTAATACCTACCGTGTACTGCTACCATTGTGGATGGGTGCGACAGGTGTAATACCTTCCGCGTACTGCTACCATGTTGGATGGGTGCGACTGGTGTAATACCTACCGCGTACTGCTACCATGTTGGATGTGTGTGACAGGTGTAAGTAATACCTACCGCGTACTGCTACCATGTTGGATGTGTGCGACAGGTGTAATACCTACCGCGTACTGCTACCATGTTGGATGTGTGCGACAGGTGTAATACCTACCGCGTACTGCTACCATGTTGGATGGATGCGACTGGTGTAATACCTACCGCGTACTGCTACCATGTTTGATGTGTGCGACAGGTGTAATACCTACCGCGTACTGCTACCATGTTTGATGTGTGCGACAGGTGTAAACCTACCGCGTACTGCTACCATGTTTGATGTGTGCGACAGGTGTAATACCTACCGCGTACTGCTACCATTGTGGATGGGTGCGACAGGTGTAATACCTACCGCGTACTGCTACCATTGTGGATGGGTGCGACAGGTGTAATACCTACCGCGTACTGCTACCATGTTGGATGGGTGCGACAGGTGTAATACCTACCGCGTACTGCTACCATGTTGGATGGGTGCGACAGGTGTAATACCTACCGCGTACTGCTACCATGTTGGATGGGTGCGACAGGTGTAATACCTACCGCGTACTGCTACCATGTTGGATGGGTGCGACAGGTGTAATACCTACCGCGTACTGCTACCATGTTGGATGGGTGCGACAGGTGTAATACCTACCGCGTACTGCTACCATGTTGGATGGGTGCGACAGGTGTAATACCTACCGCGTACTGCTACCATTGTGGATGGGTGCGACAGGTGTAATACCTACCGCGTACTGCTACCATGTTGGATGGGTGCGACAGGTGTAATACCTACCGCGTACTGCTACCATGTGTGGATGGGTGCGACAGGTGTAATACCTACCGCGTACTGCTACCATGTTGGATGGGTGCGACAGGTGTAATACCTACCGCGTACTGCTACCATGTTGGATGGGTGCGACAGGTGTAATACCTACCGCGTACTGCTACCATGTTGGATGGGTGCGACAGGTGTAATACCTACCGCGTACTGCTACCATGTTGGATGGGTGCGACAGGTGTAATACCTACCGCGTACTGCTACCATGTTGGATGGGTGCGACAGGTGTAATACCTACCGCGTACTGCTACCATGTTTGATGTGTGCGACAGGTGTAATACCTACCGCGTACTGCTACCATGTTGGATGGGTGCGACAGGTGTAATACCTACCGCGTACTGCTACCACGTTGGATGGGTGCGACAGGTGTAATACCTACCGCGTACTGCTACCATGTTGGATGGGTGCGACAGGTGTAATACCTACCGCGTACTGCTACCATGTTGGATGGGTGCGACAGGTGTAATACCTACCGCGTACTGCTACCATGTTGGATGGGTGCGACAGGTGTAATACCTACCGCGTACTGCTACCACGTTGGATGGGTGCGACAGGTGTAATACCTACCGCGTACTGCTACCATGTTGGATGGGTGCGACAGGTGTAATACCTACCGCGTACTGCTACCATGTTGGATGGGTGCGACAGGTGTAATACCTACCGCGTACTGCTACCATGTTGGATGGGTGCGACAGGTGTAATACCTACCGCGTACTGCTACCATGTTGGATGGGTGCGACAGGTGTAATACCTACCGCGTACTGCTACCATGTTGGATGGGTGCGACAGGTGTAATACCTACCGCGTACTGCTACCATGTTGGATGGGTGCGACAGGTGTAATACCTACCGCGTACTGCTACCATGTTGGATGGGTGCGACAGGTGTAATACCTACCGCGTACTGCTACCATGTTGGATGGGTGCGACAGGTGTAATACCTACCGCGTACTGCTACCATGTTGGATGGGTGCGACAGGTGTAATACCTACCGCGTACTGCTACCATGTTGGATGGGTGCGACAGGTGTAATACCTACCGCGTACTGCTACCATGTGTGGATGGGTGCGACAGGTGTAATACCTACCGCGTACTGCTACCATGTTGGATGGGTGCGACAGGTGTAATACCTACCGCGTACTGCTACCACGTTGGATGGGTGCGACAGGTGTAATACCTACCGCGTACTGCTACCATGTTGGATGGGTGCGACAGGTGTAATACCTACCGCGTACTGCTACCATGTTGGATGGGTGCGACAGGTGTAATACCTACCGCGTACTGCTACCATGTTGGATGGGTGCGACAGGTGTAATACCTACCGCGTACTGCTACCATGTTGGATGGGTGCGACAGGTGTAATACCTACCGCGTACTGCTACCATGTTGGATGGGTGCGACAGGTGTAATACCTACCGCGTACTGCTACCACGTTGGATGGGTGCGACAGGTGTAATACCTACCGCGTACTGCTACCATGTTGGATGGGTGCGACAGGTGTAATACCTACCGCGTACTGCTACCACGTTGGATGGGTGCGACAGGTGTAATACCTACCGCGTACTGCTACCATGTTGGATGGGTGCGACAGGTGTAATACCTACCGCGTACTGCTACCACGTTGGATGGGTGCGACAGGTGTAATACCTACCGCGTACTGCTACCATGTTGGATGGGTGCGACAGGTGTAATACCTACCGCGTACTGCTACCATGTTGGATGGGTGCGACAGGTGTAATACCTACCGCGTACTGCTACCATGTTGGATGGGTGCGACAGGTGTAATACCTACCGCGTACTGCTACCACGTTGGATGGGTGCGACAGGTGTAATACCTACCGCGTACTGCTACCATGTTGGATGGGTGCGACAGGTGTAATACCTACCGCGTACTGCTACCATGTTGGATGGGTGCGACAGGTGTAATACCTACCGCGTACTGCTACCATGTTGGATGGGTGCGACAGGTGTAATACCTACCGCGTACTGCTACCACGTTGGATGGGTGCGACAGGTGTAATACCTACCGCGTACTGCTACCATGTTGGATGGGTGCGACAGGTGTAATACCTACCGCGTACTGCTACCATGTTGGATGGGTGCGACAGGTGTAATACCTACCGCGTACTGCTACCATGTGTGGATGGGTGCGACAGGTGTAATACCTACCGCGTACTGCTACCACGTTGGATGGGTGCGACAGGTGTAATACCTACCGCGTACTGCTACCATGTTGGATGGGTGCGACAGGGTGTAATACCTACCGCGTACTGCTACCAGGTTGGATGGGTGCGACAGGTGTAATACCTACAGCGTATTGCTACCATTGTGGATGGCTGGTGCAGCTTGGCCCTTTCTGAATGTTTGTATTTATAAATTAATTTTGTCTTGTTATTTTTTTGTTGTCTTTTTTGTTCATATTTACACATAAGTGTCCATTAAATGTTAAATAGGCGATGTCCTACCAACAATATTTTGATTTATTTATTAGTTGTTTAATTCGATTATTTCTAAAAGAAAAGACAATATTTTATGTTTGTGTAAAAAAAAAAACAAACTGTTTAAATAAATAGTATAATCGGAATTATATTATATTATTATATTATTAATCGGAGTTATTTTATAATTAAATTATTTTAATACATAATAAAAATTTATTTTAGAATAAATATAAGATTCATATAATAATGGTTAGTAGCAAACAGTGAAATAATGTACTTATTTTCTTTATCGCTATTTACCAATTTATTAAGGGGGGGGGGGGGGGGGGGGGAGGGGGGGAGGGGTATACCCTTATGGAGCTTTTTTAGATGGCTATAATCTCTGCTTGTAGGTAGTTATCTAATATTATTTTATATTTTCATATATATTTTAAATAATTTTAAAAATTCGTTAATAATTCTCAGAGGCGTAGTAATTTGAAATTTAAGAATGTCATTGTAAGTTAAAAGTTTAAACCTTCCGAAACAATGACGCTATCCGTTTGTGGTCTGGGGTAATAGTTGCTGGTAATAGTTTTACTTAGTTATTGAATGGTTATTTTTATAATTGATTGTAAATTTTTATTTTTTGCTATAAGATGCCAATTTACGTTACACATGCCGTAAGGTGATACTGTAGCTGGCCTATGTAATTTCCCGTAAAATAATAAATAAAATAATAATTTATTTTTGCAAATTTTAGTTATTCACAGTTTTACACTATCGATGTTTAGACTAAAATTAAGCATTTCCATTATTTACATTAAATTATTAAAATAAAGTTGAATCGCGATATTCTTTAAATACATTATTAGTAGGCCTACATTCCGTGCAGTTTCCATGTTGCCATTCGTCTATGTCAAGCTGTATTGTCATGTTATGTCCATGTGTGAGATTATATTCCCAACCCAATGAACTTGAAATTATCAATAATATAATTTTAATGTGAACTACAGTAAGATGTAAGACCTGCAGAAATGTGAAATTTAAATATTTTTTATGATTGTATATTATTTATTATAAAAATTTATTATATTAGTGTCCCTACAGGGTTGGGTGCATCCCTCGCCCTCGTACAACCTTCGCCCGGGGGAAACATTCACCCGCAAGGCAATCTCCACCCGCGAGCAACCTTCGCCCAATATGATTTGTGTTAGTAACAATTTTAGTTATAAATTGGGAGAATGGAGCAGGTTACAGAGACGGGTTTTCTAACCAAAACAATAAATGTTTAGTGGGCGAAGTTTGCTCGTGGGCAAAGATTGCCTGCGGGCGAAGGTTCCCTTGGGCGATAGTTGCTCATTTTGAGGGCGAAGATTGCTCCGGGCGAAGATTGCTCCGGGCGAAGATTGCTGCGGGCGAAGATTGCTGCGGGCGAGGTTTGCTGCGGGCGAGGTTTGCTGCGGGCGAGGTTTGCTGCGTACCTCCCCTACAGTAATGGTAATTATAAAAGAAATCAAGAAAACAATATTTAATTGACTGAAACATAAATTGTGTGCTAAAAAAACTTTATGAGAGTTGTTTGTAATGATATTACCGTTACTGCAAATGGTAAACTTTTTCATAATTTGCATGGTTTTTGTAGAATTAATTTTCAAACCAACGCTCCCAGAGATAATATATTGAATTAATTGTATTATTTCGCGATATGCTTATAAAAAGGTTCCGTAGGCCTATGTGACTATACCTTCTTTAGACCTACAGACTATCTAAGCAAAAAGAAGGGGCAGTCCAAAACTAATTACCCAATTCAACCGAACCAAATCATTCATTCTACATTATCTTGCCAATACCACAAATAAAAACATTTTGCGAATCATTTTCAATTACATATTTTTCCCCTTAGCAATAGGGACATAACAAGAAGGTAACTATTGTTTGGGTTTCCCCAAATTTAGTGCAGACACACTTTAGACCAATGTCTACCGATTGACGGAACTGGGTGCCACTATCGAAAATCTATTGAATCGTTTATTCATCTTTATATTATTATTTGTCTGTTGCAGATAGATATTGGAAGCTTATTTACGCAGATTGTCGGTATCAAAAACGTTTGTTCCCAAAAAATTTACCCGATATACGATATATTGTGGTTTGAAAACTAAAACAAATAAATATGTTACACCATGGAATACTAAATAATATACATATCTATTATGTATGTATATTTAGTATTCCATGGTTACACCTAATATCAATTAATAGACCAATATCAATTTTATTTTGTGAAAAATCTTCGCTATCATTAGTTAAAATTTCCTTGCAGTGGAATTGCAATTTTGTTAAATTAAAATTTTTTACATTTTTTTAATAATTGAAAGAGATTTCTAGCTACCAAGATAATTATATCGATTAATGTGCCACAGACCAGACCAGTGATTCAATGGGAAATGAATACAATTGACACTGGCCTGTGGCACATCAATTGGCCATATCGTGGTATTTCTTGATGCAAAAGGCTGTGACAGCTTTTTGTTTTAATAATTAAATTATTCTGGAATTTCATTAATTCCCCTGGACTGCTCTATTTGTATGGATTGTATACCAATTTCCATGAATAAATATTCTACTACTACAATTAATAGGTCTAGCGGTTGATAGTGAATAAATAGATGATCCGAAAAATATATTTTAATGGACATTTTTTGGCCATTAACAAGATAATATAGAATCCAAAGTGGTTGGGATTGATTTAAATTTATTTTCGTTTTTAGATTTCCTCAACTTTAGCCTGTATTGGCCACCAAATGTTCTCAAAATATTTTAGTAGTTTGATTTAATAATTTATTTGTGTACTAAATTATATTGTAATAGTATTGGGTATATTGTGTTATTTGTGTATAGAGATATATGTCAAATAGTGTGATATTTTATTTGTTTTGTATTCTTTGTATTTTAATATAAATTGTAGACATTGTATTAGTATTTGGAATAATTAATTATTATACTATACTTTTTAATTGAAATTTATCTTTAAAATTCATTTTTATAAAACGTCAATAAGTATTAATTGCGTTTAAATTATGACTTTAGCCACAAATCTAAAACAAAAATGGAACCGAACTTGAAATTCTTCTAGTGTTGCAACGGAATTGGGATTGTTTCTGTCGAGTGTCGGTATTCAGATTTTCGAGTTTGATACTTTTAGATTTATTTTAGCTATAATACCCATCCCCTGGGTCAAAATTTGGCTATAGTCATGGAACCGTGGCTAGCGAGAACTAAGAATCCGTTCCTTTTTCTCTTTATAAAAGTAAAACACTTCTTGAGAAATCACATTGTTGTATCCTTCACATCGGAAGTATAGAAGAAATAAAGTAAAATGTATTAGGTATTAATTATCCCAGATTTATTAAGTACAGGTCCGGTTTATCAACCATACCAGACACGGTAGGCTGATTTAAAGGGAAGTACAGAAGCACTTAAATAATTCAGCATGTCAGTACAGCAGTATATCATCAGACCATATCCCAGCATGTAGACGGTAGTTATATTAAAAAACTGTTAAAGTACTTAGATCCAAACCACCACCTTAAAGGAAACTGAAAGTAACTTATCAGTATATAACAACTCTCTCTTTTTTTTCGATTTGAAACGTATGATTTAGTTTTAAATAGTTTTAAATCGTTGGAATTAATTTTCCCAGTGGACGTGACGTTGGCGTATACGTTCACTACGCCTTGGTAAAATGTCATTATCAGCTTCGTTGTGGTTATCGAGTTTCTCAGCTATAAAGTGGGGCCTGAGAAATCGGCGGTTGCGCCACCATGTACGTCCCGATGGCAATTTTATATGATAATCACGGTGGCGACCGACACCTACGATGGTACCAGTGTGGGTCCACCGTTTGGTTTTCTGGTCCTGTATGAGGACTTTGGTGTTGGTTTTAAGGGAAGGGAGGTCGGCGGCTGATTGGTTGTATAACTCGGCCGTTTTTAGGCGGAGAGTGGCAGCGGCTGAATCGGTGGCGTCCGCTTCATCACGCCACTTCTGCGCGTATTTCGTATGGTGCGCAGGGATTCGTGTACGTAACAAGCGCCCAAATACACGTTCGCTGGGAGAGGCGCCGTCGCCACGGGGGAAGTTCCTGAGTTCCATGAGACCTTCTAGGAACTCGTCCGAATGTATATCGGGTTTCGGGCATTTGGCGAGGAGAGTTTTAATTCGCTTAACCGATGCCTCGGCATGCCCATTGCTGGTTGGGTAACCAGGTGTACTTGGTTCCCACTCGACACCCCATCGCTTAAGGAACATTCTGGTGTGATGTGCCGAGAACTGTGGACCGTTATCGGAACGAAGTTTTATTGGTACGCCCAAGTCAACGAAGTGTTGGCGCAAAGCCGAAGTTATTTTCTTTGCATCTGGGTCGTGAAACCATTCAGTTACGCACGGGTAACCAGATAAATAATCTGCATATACGAGAAAATGACGTCCTCGCAGTGAGAAAAGATCAGCCGAAGCGCGTTGGAATGGGCGAGTAGGCGGGTCATCCGCCTTTAAGGTTTCCTTAGGAAGGCTTGGGAGTCTAGTAAGACATCCTTCACATTCACGAGTCATTATCTCGATGTCGCGGCCAATCCCAGGCCAGTAGACCGTCTGGCGAGCTCGCTGTTTGGTGCGAGTCATCCCTTGATGTGATGCATGTAAACGCTCGAGGATGTCGCCGCGGGATGCTTTAGGAATTATTATGCGGTCGTCGTAAAGGACGAGATCGCGGTGAACGGAAAGTGAGTCACGAATAGACTTATACTGCTTTACCGATTCTGTGGCTGTGTGAATTGTAGTAAAACCACAGAGGATCTGTTGAACTAGCTCTCGATATTCGGAGTCTTTAATAGCAATCCGTCGGAGTTCCTCGACAAGGGGATCGTTGTCGCCATCCTTGGTATGTACCCCGTCGGTCTCCGTACTAAAAACCGCTGCAAGTGCGGCAACTCGGTAGGTGGGATCAACGCCGTCATCGGGATCTGGGTCCTCGATTGGATGCCGACTCAGACTATCGGCAATACGGTGTTTGCTTCCAGGTTTCCACTCGAGATGGAACTGGTACGCGGATTGAAGATTTGCTTTAATTCTCTGAATTTTTGAATTTTCCACCTGATCGAGTGTGTAATTATTAAAAATAGTGAGTAACGGTCGATGATCGGTCACTACTGTGAAGTTAGAAAGTCCTTCTAGATATAAACGACATTTGGAAATACCGTATTTTATCGCGGCACACTCGAGTTCAATAGTCGCCCACCTCGTCTCGCAATCCGTTAGGAAGCGACTACCGCAGGCGACGAGTTTATAAATATCGCCATGTCGTTGTATTAAATCATACCCCATCCCGAATTTACGGCTGGCATCAACCTCCAAACGTGTGTCCAGTAATGGATCGAAAGGAGCGAGGATTGGGGGCTGGAGTAAAGCGAGTTTCACTGCGCGAAACGCTTCCTCATGCATTGCCGTCCAAATCCACTCGTTTTTGGTCCGTAGGATGTCACGTAATGGGACTGCAGCAGCACTGACAGTTGAGGAGAAACAGCCGAGTTGGTTAGCCAACCCCATGAAACTACGAAGATCTGTAATGTTCTGCGGAGTTTCATAGTCCTGTATGGCTCGAACCTTCTCTGGATCCGCCTCAGTTCCGTCTGCAGATATAATGTAACCTGCGAATTTCACATTTGTTTGGGCAAAGTGAAATTTTTTGGGATTTAATGTAATCGAGTTATCGCGGCAACGTTGCAGCACATCACGCACTAACTCGACGTGTTCCTCGAGGTTTGAACTCTCGAGGAGTATATCATCTACAATTTTATTAACACCATCGACCCCTTGTAACACCATATCTCCCCTATAGTTGTAGGAATCGCCTGTGCTAATAAAACCCATGGGGGCCCTACAGTAACGGAAACAACCCCATGGTGTAATAAAAGTTGTTAAATCTCTAGATTTCTCTTCAAGTTCCACTTGCCAGTAACCCGTTTTGGCATCTAATGTGGAAAATAAACAGGAGCCCGGAATTCGAGCTGAAACAATATCGCGGGGGGAGCGCGCATTGTGGACGGTTCGCTTCACTTGGTAATTGAGTTTAGTCAAGTCAACAGTTATTCTAACTTCGCCCGGGCTGTTCGGTTTACTACAAACAACCAGTGGGTGACACCATTCAGTAGGTCTGTCACCCACACGCTCGATAATACCATTCTCTACCATACTATCAATAGTTTCTTTCGCTTTTTCTCGGAAAGCGAATGGAACGGCGCGGTGTGTATACAGTTTAAACGGGACCGCGTCGCCTTTAAGCTCGATTCGCATTGGCGGTCCGACCATAGCTTTCAGGCCGTGTCCATCACCAAACACATCGGCGTATTCAGCAATGATTTTTGCTTTAATCTTAGCAATATATTCGATAGGTTCTCCAATATTTCCGGATTCGGGTTTATCCAGATCGGGTATCGGGTGGAGAAGATCCACTGAGTTTATAGAATGGATTGGATGCGGGAAGTCTGGGTGAACTATCCCCAAACCTTTACAGGCCGCAAGTGAAAGGAAAATCTCACCCTGGGTGATTTCAGGGCAGATGTAAACCCAATCTAAATGTTCCGCGTCAACGAGTTTCAGTTTAAGTTTTACTCGCCCATCGCACAGGATCTGGTCGCCGTTAGCGGTGAGTAGGGGAGCGTCTGGTGGTTTCAGAAGGCGTCGTGTTATATGCCAGTCGTCCAGAATATCGGTACCGGCAGCTATCACCTGCGCCCCCGTGTCAGCAATACAGTTTTTGCTCCCTAGAAATAAATTATCGTCGCCGCCGGGACGATGAAAGTTAATCGAGACTACCGGTTTCCGGCAATTCTCCCCAATGTAGGCTTGGATTATTGCCCCAGTTTGTTTACCTTTTTTTGCAGTTTTATTATTGCAGACCTTTGCTAAATGTCCCTTTTTTCCGCAATTAGCGCAATTTTTATCCAACGCCCAGCACGGTTTATTGCCGTCGTGCGGCCAGTGCCCGCCGCACCGGTAACACGCTTTAGTAGGTCCTCCACCATGGGACGGAGAACGGCTAAGGTTCCGACCTTCCTTAGCTTGTCGGTATCGACTTTTGGATCGTGAACGTTGCCCACCATTATTCTGCTTTATAGCAGCCAATGTGTTGCCCTTGAGACGTTTTCCTTCAATGGCAGCGAGTTCGCGGCTCCTACAGAAATCCACAGTTTGTGTTAAATCGAGGGGGGGTTTTTTACCAAACACCTCGCAACGCGTTTCGTCGTCGGAAATTCCACAGATCAACAGGGTTAAAATCCAATCGTCTGGCGTCATCTGTTCGATCATTGCGTCGTCAGAGGACTCACGAAGTTTTACGTAAAATTCCTCGAACGATTGGCCTTCCTGTTGTCGCTGACTCAGTAATTTATACTGATCGACAGCGACATTTTGTTCGCCCCGAAGATAGGTGCGAATCTCGGTAAGAATCTCATCCATTGTTTTATCAGTGTCTTGGGGAATTCCCATAGTATAGTGGATGCGGTTCAGTAAGTCCGAGCTGCAGTAGGAGAAGAGAGCAGCAATCTGATCTTCCCTGGGTTTATCTGTCAACTTTGTGACACGAACGTAGTTCCTCCAAGTAGATTCCCAGTGTTTAAACTGGCGGTATCGCATGTCGACCTCGAGAATATCGGGAGTTCGAAGTTGTAGCTTCGCGCTCGCCTGATCGGAAGTTCGAGAAATTGTCGGACCGGTACCAGTAGCAGGAGGTGCGCGTCCGAACTGAGCCAGGATTTGGACCATCTCGGCCCGCTCGTCGGTGCAGCGTTGTTCGTCGACAGCCCGTTGCTGTTCTTCCCGATGTTCGCGGCGTAAATTATCTTCGCGGCGTTGTTGTTCGAGTTGAATTAGCAAGTTAGCTAGGTCGACGGATTGAGTAACTGGAGGTATGCTCGACTCCTCACCGGATTGGAGGAGTTTCAGTAAACGTTTACGCATTATCATACTTGATGTTTTGGCATCGAAAGAAACACCAGCGAATGTGCAGTGTTTAATTAACGACTGGCGATCCAGATCTTCTATTTCATCCGGAGTGAGTTCCAACCAGTCATCCGATTCTATAGACATTGCTGAATTTTGAGCCCGCTGGGTCAAGCCATACGCTGCGCCATGTTGTATCCTTCACATCGGAAGTATAGAAGAAATAAAGTAAAATGTATTAGGTATTAATTATCCCAGATTTATTAAGTACAGGTCCGGTTTATCAACCATACCAGACACGGTAGGCTGATTTAAAGGGAAGTACAGAAGCACTTAAATAATTCAGCATGTCAGTACAGCAGTACATCATCAGACCATATCCCAGCATGCAAACGGTAGTTATATTAAAAAACTGTTAAAGTACTTAGATCCAAACCACCACCTCAAAGGAAACTGAAAGTAACTTATCAGTATATAACAGTGAGGACCTTCGAATACGTAAGGGAAAGGCATGGGCAGCCTTGAATAGGCTTTCCAGGATTTGGAAGTCACAAAGAATTAATCGGAAACTTAAGGTCCGATTATTTAGAACAGCAGTAGTTCCAGTACTCCTCTGTTAAAGCTTTTGCGGCAAAAATGTGTCGTTTTTGTGAAATGCGCGAACTACTCTAAAAACTGACATTATCTCCAGAGATTGGAGAACGTATAAATCTTATGCCCTCTAGCGTTTATTTTGGTACGGAGCTATATTGACGAAATCACCAGCCATTGGCCAGCATTTCTCTTTGTCCCGTATGCTCTATGTTATTTTCCGTCCAATCAACACGATTTTCACTTTACGATTTATCAAGGCCTTGTTTACATATGAATAAGCCGCAGTGCGACAAAATGATTCATTCTGACTTCTGCCCGAGACCATCCATGGCCAGACTGCCAGAGGGTTATCATCCACAATATATTATCTCTTGTACTTCACTACTGCTGTACTTACGGCAAACATCTGACTGCTGATTGAATGCCGGCAGCGCATATTTTATACTGTTTTTATACTGTTATTCATTGTTGTTTGGTAACATATTTAATGGATGCTTATATTTTGAGAATACTTAGGAATAATCGATAATTTCCCCTAACTTTCTTTATTATTGAGGTAAGCAGAAGGGAAGCATTAGTAACAATTGCTTGTCTCAAATTACAGTAGTCTGTATGAATTTTATGCTATTTCATAACCCCAACATAAGTGAGCTAAATTTCTCCTTATATATGAGTAAAATTGTTAACAGTCGGCAAATTAAGCAAATTCAGTATTATTGTCAGTAAAGTGAGTGTGAGCGAATAATTCTACATTCCTAAAGAATTGATAACCGTGATGTTCCATAACCCCCCGTTGTAATTAGTATAAGTCATAACTCGGTCTGATATTTAAAGCGCAGCATCTAAAGGAACTGTTGGTATTGCCCTGAAAATAAGCATAGTTTTTAGAGATTATATAGTAGAGATCAATCGAATAATACAAAGTAGCCTATCCCATTCTCGGCTATAGAATTCAGTCTCCCACACACAGTGGGTCATATGCCGCGCTAGACTGGCTTCTGCTGTGGTCATATTTTGTACGGGCTGTCAGACATCATAAGACACATAAATTAACAGGTTAAACTGTTAAAGGTCTAAAAGCGCGAACATCCTCTATGGGAGTCCATGCTGGGCTCTAACTGCTGAGGACAATTTTGTCAAAAAGCCGGCACAGCATTCTTAATATATATGTAATATATATAATGCAGCTGCTGCTGCCATGCAGCACGCTGATCGCAGTAATATCAAAAGGAAATATTTTTGCTCCGGTGCCCCTAACTGCCAACAGCGGCGCGGCGCGAACAGGTGCAGGTCGCAGTGAAGTGCACTCAGAGTGGACATGAGAACACTCTACTCCTGACCAGCCATTGGTAGATCACCATCTGCCTGGCCAGGCTATATACCCCTGCAGCCAAGTATATGGGTCCTTAATCCAGAACCAAGGGTGTAAAAGCTTTTGCGTCATTAACCGGTTATTTTCCCTTAAAGTACTCTGTAGTTGGTTTGCCAGGCATAAAAAGGCCGTGTCCTTGCTGTACTGGTGTTTTAGAGGACATAAAAGTCATTTCTTATGTATTTGTACTTTAGAGGACATAATCCGCAATCTCGTGACGCGATAAGCTAGATACTCTTGAAAACAGTGTCGCTACCATGACGACGGCTAACAGCTGATATTGCCACGTCGACGTTTCTTTGTTTCTTTGTTCTCTCGTTGTTCGGTTGACCAATCAGAGCGTTTGTTGTCTCTGTGTTGGAGATGTATACAGAAACTCAGTAGTTCAGTGTTATGTTTTTGCCCAGAGCCTAAGAACCGGCTTTTGGCACCTCCGTGTTTTCAGTTTTTAGTCTTACATTAGTAGGCTTAATTATAGAACGTATATCTGTTATCACGAGCTATTCACTCATTTACTATCCATAAATTATTAATATTACTGCTTTTGCTGTTGGTTATTCGTTATATTTGTTGATGAATTATTATATCGGAATACTGATCAATAGTCAGACACCCCACCTTCTTGATATACTAAAGGTTAGAGAGACCGGTTACAGATAAACGATTGCGACCTATGTATGTTGAGTGGTTTGAAGTGAATCTAATGCTATTTCATATGCCCAACATAAATTGTCTGTTGCTCTCTTTATACGTGACCAAATTTAGTGAAGGTCGGCAGATTAGTGTGCAGTATTGTGCAGCATTGTGTATGAGTGTAACTGATAACAAAGCATCTCCTAAAGAATGCGCCATATACGTGAATCTATAGCCTTTTCGTTGTGTCTAGTTTAAGTCATAACTCTGTTTACATATTTAGAGCGCCACGTCATAAAGGAACTGTTAATATTTCCCGAAAGTGAATAATATTTGTCAGAGATTATATATTACGATCAGTCGAATAATACAGTAGGCTTACACCATCAATCATTAAGCCCCGAACTCAGTCTCCCGGGTATATCCAACGGGTGAATGATTGCGCATAGACTGGCTTCGGCTAATGTAGTGTATCAAATACTCGTCATAGGCTAAAGACTATCTATCATCCAAAAGACATTCTAATTTTGGCAGGTTAAACTGTCAAAGGTCTTCAATAGCGCAAACAATAACAGATATAGCTTCTGTATTGCAGTAGGCAATAAAGCTGAAGTACCGGCAACCGGTACCCAGTAGGCCTGACTACCTAACCACCCGGACCGGTACCTACAGCAGTACAGGTACAGCAGTATTATTCGATTTTGATAATTATATACCGGTAGGCCTTAATAATTAATCAGGGACTGCAGCCCTGGTTTTTTATTGAGATTTTACTTGTTTCTGTCAAGTTTTATTTATTTGTAGGCCAGTATTGAGCAGAAGGCGTGTAAGCCTGCTCAGATTGTACAGATAATTTGTAGGCTTGACTGTTGGCTGACTGTTGATTAGGTCTGAACGGATTGCAGTGCATGTAGAGTGTATGTCCGATAAAGAACGGTTAGGAAGTAGGGGCAGCCATCGCTGTAAGGTAAACCCCCATCTAAAGAATAAGTCGTACTACTGGGTTAGAACGCATACTACTTAACCATTTCGGAGTCTGCATGTCCTGTGGTTTATTTAGGCTTGATAGGAGTCCGCCAGCGTTTGGTCTGTACTTTGTTTGTGTAGTCTGTACGGGTAGCGTATAATTTTATTTAGATAATTTGTAGGCTGGATAGTTGTCTGGCTGCTGTTGGGTTTGAGGAAATTTCGGTGTGTGTAAAGCATCTGTCCGATAAAGAACGGTTAGGAAGTAGGGGCAGCCATTGCTGTAAGGTAAACCCCCATCTAAAGAATAAGTCGTACTACTGGGTTAGAACGCATACTACTTAACCATTTCGGAGTCTACATATACCGTAGTTTGTTTAGGCTTGATAGTAGTCTGTCAGTATTTGGTCTGCATTTTGTTTGAATGGTTTGTACGCGTAGCGTAATATTTATTATTCAGAGTTTATGCGATTATTTGCAACATTCCTTCCCCAAGTTTGTTCCTACAGTAATTGTGTTTGATATACATACCGTTATAGTTAAACTAACCCCGGTACTATACGGGCTGCTCGGCGTAGGTAAAGACTGGTGATTTTGTGCACCGGTCACTCCAGCAGATGCCGTGGTTCTTTTAGCTGTTCAAGTATTTTTAACTACCGATTATTTGTTGTACAAGTACTCGTACCTAATTTAGGGTTTAGTGTACAGTGCTTTCCGAAAGTAATTAGTGTAGGCATTATATTTGTGTTGTAAAGTGGTTGATAGGCACGTTCGATTAGCTCTATTAACTTCTAGGTAGGAACACTCCGTGATACATAACGTAGTACCTATAGCGATACGGCTATAGGTCGTCAGGCGGTGGTATTTTCCTATCTGGACAACGCAGTGTATTTACTACTACATATTATTTTCAAATACCGCAGTACCCTGTCCGTTGTAATAACCAGATTTCTAATCCTTTGTTAGGCTGGTTTGTAGACTTCTTGTAAAATTACCCTAAAAATTCGTATTTGTGTATTTGTAATTAAATTTTTGTGTTTATTTAGAGATTGTAATCTCAACCCGAATTGTACGTAATTTGTAGTATTAAGTAACTTAGTTAAATTAGAATTATTTGTTTTAGTGTCCAACAAGTAGCACTCCACTGAGAGCGCACTGCTTATGTGTAGTGACTCCCCAGAAATAATAACATTTATTTCAACATTGACAAAACCCATTAAACGGGTATATATATATTATAAATCAACTCAAACGATTTATAAATAGTAGGCCTGCCATACAACAATTAGGTCTCAATATCAGTTGGACTACTGCTTAAATAACGGCAATAAAGTAAGTTAAAGTAACCAAGTAACCCTTAAAATTCAGAAATTCAGTTATTTAAAATAATTGATATACCGGTATTTACAATAGGCTTATTATATTTATTTCTATAAATTTTAGGTTGAAATCATACCGGTATTCTGTAATTAATTCTAGTTTGTAATTATACTTATATATATACACTATAAGTGTAAACTGCATACCGGTATTTACGATAGGCCTATTATCTTTATTTCTATAAATTTAGGCTGAAATTATACCGGTACTTCTAATTAATTCTAGTCCAGAATTATATATACTACAAACTGTAAGCTGTATACCGGTATTCCCGATAGGCCTATTATATATTTATATATATTTGTGCTAAAATTATACCGGTATTCTGTGATAAACCTAGTCTGTAATAATACTTATATAGTTATATATACTATAAGCATACCGGTATTCTAATATATTATATATATCACGCTACACTGAGTAGCAGTATCGGTAATTAATTACTAGGCTAGCAGTTAACTCTGAATTACTAGACTTGCTTAAACTGTAATATAGCAGTAGGCATTCAACTGTGCAAACCAACATGTCTGATACTAAACAGAACCTGTCAGACAGTTTATTAGATGTAACTATCTGCGACTCAGACAGAGGTGTAGAACCGTCTAGTCCTAAGTTCAGTTCACCTCCCACTGTGAGGAAGGTCATCCCTCCAGTAGTAATAACAGAACCTAGGCTGGTCCAACATCGTAGGTCTATCATAGGCACTCGAGCTCAGGTCAAGCGGGACCAAGAAGCAGCGGAACAGCAACAACCCGCGAGCCAAGAACTTATTTCTCAGCGGCCCGACAGCTCCAGTAGTGAAGATACTGTAGAACTGACACCCGAGCGCGGAGCAAGGATGACGGATGCGGTTTATTCGGATCCCCTTCTCATCCTTCCTGCAGCCGTACTCACTAGGTTATTGATCGCAGTGGAAGAACACCAGATCGATTGGGCGAGAAGTAAGCGATCAACTAAAGATCGATATGAGGGATACACAAGGGAAGAACTGAAGTCTATGGTCGAGTCACAATGGAACTTCCCCGGACCCGGACTCCCATTTGATTTATCAGAAGCTGCCTGGGAAGACATACACCGGATGGGAGTAGCCCAGGAAACCATCGATCCAGCTGTGTGGAAGAGGTCCGCAGCCGGATACGCACAGGGATTCTTCAGCTCTATGGAGCGAGTAGAAAAACAAATGTTTCAACAACCAAAGGGACCTCAAGAGCAGGGACAACTGCTTTATCAAGTTAGAGAAAGAATTCTGCGAATCAGGCTAATATTATCAGCCTTTGAAGAGGCTTCTAAAAGAAGACAAGACACGTCGTTGCAAGTTGCCGTAAAGACTTGGTTTCAACGGGTGAGTCGCCAGGTTCAAGGAACAGCTCAGTGGAAAGCTCAGCTGGAGGAGCGCTCAACCCATGGAGAATCAACGGACGCTACTTTTTCCCAAGTGGAAAGTGAAGCGACGGCAGAGAAACCGCATAAGAGGGATGCCATTGACATCTATCTGTCAGACTATCAGCGTTTTTTGGGAGATGAAGAGTTGAGGAGAAGGTTAGCGGGACTTAGTCCTAATAGTGAAGGAGCCCAGCGTGTGTTGGATGCAATTGATGTGGATAGGTTAGCGGCGAACCAAGCTAAATTCGATGAACAACTCCGCATCGCTAGAGACCAAGAAGAAAAAGTAAGGAAAAAACGTATAGAAGACAGAAAGATAGCAGCAGTGGCAGAGGCAGAAAGAAAAGCGACCTTGGCAGGAGCAGCGGCAGAGGCAAAAGCGGCAGCAGCAGAAGCAGCGGCAGAGGCAAAAGCGGCAGCAGCGGCAGCGGCAGAGGCAAAAGCGGCAGCGGTGGCGGAAGCAGAACGGAGAGCGGCTGAAGAGATCGCCCAACTGGAGTTGGAAAATCTTCAAGAGAAGCAAGACGACTTCAGTAAACAGTTAACAGCTAGTAATATGCAGATGATGAATCGATCTACTCCCAAAAGACAGGGTTATACATCATCTGAGGAAGGCGATACCACCGACACTGAAGGCGGAGGAAATCGATCTCGCCTAAGCAGACGTAAAAGAACATTCCACCGTCAGAAATTGCCTGATTTGCCTCCAGCTGTTAGAAGGCAACTAAATAACACCAACTTAGGTAGTACAGAACCCACAGACCAAATAATTACAATAGAAAGACTCCCTACTATAGTAGATGAGCCTGAAATAATTAGGCCTGTTCCCGAAGCAACCCTTTCGGTCGTAGAGACACCTGTACTCCCTGAACCTACTTCTCAATTCCCTTTGCACAGCACTAAGCTACCTATGCCCAGTAGAACTGCCCAGGAGACAGTTCAGGTCCTGGACCCCGAGCGAAATATTCATGATTTGTCGCCCGTTGTCCCTCGTCCGCCCGCTACAACGTTGGCGACTCCTGCTTCGGCGGTCGAATGGGTGGACGAGAGACGGCGGGGGGCCTTGATTGTAAAATGTCAATGGCCTCATTGGTCGCAGGGGATATCCAGCAACAATAACTTCAGATAATGGAAGTAATTGTTGCTGGATATCCCCTGCGACCAAAGAATCTATCTAAACCACGGATAGTAAACTCCGCATCTATACTTTCTTGTAATTCAAAATGTACCGCTCTAGACGAATTACATGTAATCAGAAGAATATGGCATTTTTCAATCCGGATTCACATTTTAACTTAGATTTTATTGAACAACCAGAGATGATCAATGGAAGATACGAAATTAAATTACCATGGATTTCATCGCAAAAGGCTAATTTGCCTAATAATTATTACCTAGCTGAGCGTAGGTACGAAACTCTATTAAAGAAGATGCAAAAACAACCCAAACTACTAGAACAATACCAGGCTTGATATATACCATTCTTGATCTCCCCTCTAGGTGGCGTTGGAATTGGATAGTTTTCAACCAACCCAACATTATATCCTGGACCTTGACGCTCATAATTTGTTCTATATTTTACATCGGCTTTTCCATAAAATGGCGCAGAAACTCTACTGCACAGAGAAATATGGTGTGGCCTTGAGCAGATGATGCAACTAATTTTCCTTGCACATTCCTTAGCAATGTGTCCCTCCCCCAAACAAGAAAAACATTTATTTAATTGCTGCAACCGCACAATTCGGCTTTGCATATTATAGAATTGTTCGCAATCAGTACTGCGATGTGCTTTGTCGCAATACACACAATTATCCGGCCTACGTGTATATCTAGCAACAGCGGGTTTAAATCTTGAATTGCTATTTTCTAACAATGCCGATGCTGTACCAATTTCACCATTGAAGCTTTTCCAGGCTGCCTGTTTTACATCTGTTTTTTCCTGTTGTTGTGCTGCAATCTCTCTTGCCTCAACTTCTTCCCTTAATGTTTTTAATACAACGTTTATATCCCAAATTTCGCCCTTCTCAACACGCGAAATTTCTAAAATAATTTCTTCCGGCAATTTTGACACTAAGATGGCAACAAGCAGGGCCCCATATGTATCACTTGATAGACCAAGTGTCATTAGTCCTCTAATCTGAATATTGACTTCATCATACAATTTTCTTAAATCGTCCACTTTCATACAGGCTACCTGTAGATTTATTATTCTCTTCATATGGGCGTTAATACGTAGCTGTTTATGTCCAAACCTTGATTGTAAAATGTCAATGGCCTCATTGTCTTATTCAACCTTCCCCAGCCAGAAATATCTGGTGGTGTGGTCCGGAATGGGTGTCAAATGTGATAGATTATCCTTCGAAAACCATAGAGACAAGAGATATTGAGGAAGAGGCTTTTAAAGAGTTGAAGAACCCAATAGAAATGCCGTCAGTCTTACTTATCTCAAACGAAGTGCATGATTCAATAATACTTCGTTATAGCAGCTACAATAAGCTGATTCAAGTAGTGGCATGGATGTACCGTTTTGTCAATAATCTGAAGGCAAGGATAGGGAAGGATACCCCCAAACAATTAGGTGTTTTAACTATTCTGGAAAGAAGCAAAGCAAGCACTTTATGCTTAAAGGAAGTTCAAGCAGAAATGTATCCTGAAGTTGTTTCACAATTGACGACAAAATGCGACAAAGAGCCTTATGTGAGAAACTTAATCAATCAACTTCACTTATACCTAGATGCTGAGGGCTTGATAAGATGCAAAGGCCGCATTGATATGGCATATCAGGTGCCCACAACAGCGAAAGATCCAATACTGCTACCGAAAAAACTTTATCTGACGACGTTAATCATTAGACAATGTCACGAAACAGAAGTATTACATGCTGGAGTTCGTGATACATTTGTGCAACTGAGAAACAAGTTTTATATACCCCAGGCCAGACAAATTATTAAGAAACAATTAAATGAATGTGTTATATGTCGCAAACAACAAGCAAAAGCATTCACACCCCCAGATACACCTTGTTTACCCCTGGATAGGGTGAGTGGAAGTCTAGCATTTAATGATGTCGGTGTGGATATAGCGGGGCCAATGTATGTTCGAAATAATGAACTGATTGAAAAATGCCATATTCTTCTGATTACATGTAATTCGTCTAGAGCGGTACATTTTGAATTACAAGAAAGTATAGATGCGGAGTTTACTATCCGTGGTTTAGATAGATTCTTTGGTCGCAGGGGATATCCAGCAACAATAACTTCAGATAATGGAAGTAATTTCACAGCCAAGAAAACACAAACCCATATAGCAAATTTAAATATCAAATGGAACTTTATATGTGAACATGCCCCTTGGTGGGGAGGGTACTGGGAACGACTAGTGCAAAGTGTGAAGAGAGCATTGAGGAAGTCGATAGGAAACGCATTATTGAATAGCGACGAGTTACATACCTTATTGATAAAAGTTGAGAGTGTAATTAACAGTCGCCCACTAACTTACGTGTATTCAGACGAGATTTTGGAACCTCTAACTCCGTCACATTTATTAATCGGAAAGCGACTCACTGAAAGACCTGAAACAGATAATATCAGCAGTAATAATATTAATGACGAATTGAATGCTGAGAATGTGACCCGACGCACCAAATACAAAGACCAATTGATAGATAAATTCTGGAACATTTGGGCTCGCGAGTATCTGACAACTCTTAGACAGCATTACTCTATTCGCCGATATCAGACACGTCAGCCGAGGGTTGGTGAGGTGGTGTTACTGGATGAAACTACTTCTAAGATCAAGAAACCGCGCCAATTATGGAAGCTAGGGATTATAGTAGAGCTCTTACATGGTCGTGATAATAGTATCAGATCTGTAAAAGTAAAAATTGCAAAAATAGGCAAAAAAATCAGCAGTATAATTATCACTCGACCTGTACAAGGACTTATCCCATTAGAAATTGACAACTAGACCTAACTGTAGGGTTGGTGTCGTGCATCAAATAAGTAACTGTGACTGTGTAACTATAAGTGAGATATTTTTGCATATAATTATTGATACAGATTTGTAT
The DNA here is from genome assembly GCA_032718475.1 of Nemertoderma westbladi. NCBI lineage: Eukaryota > Metazoa > Xenacoelomorpha > Nemertodermatida > Nemertodermatidae > Nemertoderma > Nemertoderma westbladi. The sequence goes on along the minus strand of JAUCBJ010000044.1, from coordinate 1,592 downwards.
TGTACAGCATTGTCACATTTATGTTTTGTCATTATTGTAACTATATTGCAGTTATTGGTGGAATGGTATAAGTTGTCGTAATTGCATATTTTGTCGGGGAGTGTGACAATCCCATAGTATACTGTACGTTAATTGAAAGACTATTTGCATATTTTGTCGGGGAGTGTGACAATCCCCATAGTATACTGTACGTTAATTGAAGGACTACATTGTGTAATATGTAATGTATATTGGTTGGTTAAGGCAAACAGCTGGTTATATACATTTTTGAGTTAGTGCCTTAATATTGGTGAAGTATATTGGTATTAGGATGAGTATTAGTATTAGGAGTGTATAAGAATTATTGATATATGTTACTTAGTTTTTGATTATAGACATTTTTGGATTGTAGAAAATTACCGAACCAGTGTTTTATATACTTGAACTGCCACATGGATCTCCTGCTCGGGCAGATGCAGGAGACTGTCCAGCAATTCAAGGGCACAGTAAGGGAAAGTAGGCTAGAGTTGCAAGAAGTGCAGCAAAGTATCGCGCTAGAACGCGATAAATTAGTAAATACTCAAAGGGGTATACCACCACCCTCGGTAACAATGTGTCAACCTGTTAGGTCTGAAGTATCTCATGCGCAAGGTGTGAAGCCTACACGCATATATACTGCTAGCGAAGTAGAAACTCCTATAGTGAACCCTATTAAGGGTAATTATAGACCTGTTGATAATGATATTCCCTATAGACCGGATCATAATCCGAGAAATTTATATACCGATAACTCGATATTAAATAACACGATGGCCCAAGAAAGTTTTACGCGTCAAATGGCTAGAACCGAAGCCCGGCAAGCGGTAAAGGTGGGAGAGATCGTCAAGTTCAATGGAGATGAGATGAAATGGTTACCTTTTAATGAATATTACCAGCATACTTTGTGCACACAAAGTTATTTTACCCTGTCGGTAAAATAAGGTACTCTAGACTCTTTATCAGTCTATACAATTTTGTCCCCTCTGATTTTGTCACCGATTTTGTCCTCCCCGATTATGTCCTCTGTGTGTGCGTGGTATGCGTCAGATTTGTGTTTACCGTTGTGTACTTGATTTCGTGAGCATCTATTGAGTACACGTGTACAGTGACTGGTAAGTGGTTACTTGTTCCTAGCTTTCGAGCTAGTCAGTATTGTTTGCGGAACCGACTTCCCCTCAATACTGCCGGCGAGGCGGGTGAAAACGGTCAATATTCCATGTTGGGTAGCGCAAGCCCACTTGGGACAAGACCGTCGGTTTGGCTCAAGGGCGACCTTGATGCTCGATCGCTATCGACTGGTCCACCTGCCGGTTGACTCTCTGAGTTGGCTCAATGTACAGTCAGGCCACAGCAAGTTGACAGTAGCCGACCATCTGGCTACACCGACGAGTTGTGCCGGTGTGATCGGGGGATTGAAAAGTGAACCCGGGAAGCATCGGGCTACCCTCCGGCCCGGTCTGATAAAGACATCAGTCGGACTGGCCCCAAGGGTGGTGGGACAGCGTCCGCCTCATGGGTGCGCCTCGGAGTCATCAGAGAGGAGCCCAGAAGGACACAAGCGAAGGGTTCACGGA
>JAUCBJ010000043.1:0-31346 GCA_032718475.1 Nemertoderma westbladi | reverse complement strand
ACCAGTTTTCCTTAAGAACTTTGAAGCCATATTGCTTACGAGTTCTGAGGGGCGAGCCATGAGGCAAGATGTTTGAGACTTATCTAGATATATTAGTACTTAATTTTGACCCCCCAGTCGGTATCTATTACAATATGGGCTATATTTAATTATTGTGCTATAACGTAGGTAGACGATATGGGCTGATTGTGCGATTATATTATAATATTTTCCATATGTTGCCTGCGGTAAATAAAGAAATAAAATAAATATATCTTTTGCAGTAGGCAGTATTAATTATACAGTAGGTTAGATCGTTTTGAGAACAGGACCATTGGAAACAGCGCCCTCGATAACCTCAGTACAAAGAAAATTAATACAGATTAACCGGATATACAGTAGCTTGTTATTATAAAACATAAATTATAATACAGTAGGACAAATAGGGTTGTAAATAAAAAAAAATTAAATTGAAGATAAACTGTATATATAAACTTGTGTATTAAAAGAGGGCCCTATTTAATTATACAGTATTTTGAAAATGATTAGCGATACCATAATTAGATTATCGATAGGGATGCGGCTTCCTTAAATGAGGCAATCCTGACGCAGCACAAAGAATTTTAAGAGGGGCCCCGATAAATTGCTCATTCATGCGTAACTGGTAACCTAGGCGATAGCTTGTCTTAAGTTTAGGCCCTTCGCTAACATTAACTCCAAAATATTGTAGTTACCAGTAAGGGAGCTGTATACCCTAGGGCTAAATAAGTCTGCAAGTCTATGGTTAGATGCTTCCAATAATGATGTCATTAGCGGGATCGCACCGTAGGCTGCAGTTGACAGATAATTTTTTTTTTTCAATTTACGCTGTCAGTCTGACAGTGTACTACAGTAGAGGCAAAAGGACATTTGATGGTGCCATGGCTACCAACTTAAGTACTATAAGATAGAACTGTTACAGAGCTTTCACCAGATACCAAATATATTAAATTTGATTGAACCAATAAATACGTACAGTACATGGTTTTTAGTGTTTCCTGGACAATTTTTTTATCGAAGAATGTCCTTTTGCATTTTTACCGGCGAAAATAAGTTATCGGTATAGGCCTAAACTACGGTACTACTGTAGTTCGATGTGAATAGGCCTTGTGAGTACATCCATGACCTACTACTGTATAACACTAGTATTATATAGTAGGTCATCATGGTACATCCGATCATTTTGAAAACAAAAATAGTATCTTTTATTTTATTTTAAATTTTTACAGCAGATGTTTATTATATTTTTAAGTAGCCTAAATGTAATCAATACATAATCAGAAACAAATCAATAATAATACAACTCTTTAAGAAACTTAACTTATTTGTTGTACTGTACTCGTGTAGAAAGTTATTAATTTTACAATGACTTGCGGTCAGGCGGGGGGGGGGGGGGGGGGGGGGGGGGCATGCGGAGGGGCTGTATTGTTAGAATGTCCCTCACTATCTTTGGAGCCTACATGCCCATAACCATTATAATTTGAAAAAAAGACGATTAAAATGTTGCTAAATGAAAAAAAACTAAACATAATTCCGCGAGCGACATAATAGGGTTGGTGCGCGAAAAAATTGTTGGGCTAGAAACAATCGAATAAGGAGTAAGAAGGTGCCCTGAAGCGAGTGGCGGGGGTGTTTTTTGTAAAAAAATACGTGAAAACGGTCACAATGGTGGGTTTAAGTAAGCGTGGGAAGCCAATTTTTAAAATCGGATGTGATTAGCTGCTACATATTTGACGTCACTACGCAGTGCTCTGATAATTTCTTATATTGGTTTCTATGAAGGGTGATTTTACATCCATTCAAATACACCTTTGAGTTAGTAAGAGTGAGGTAAGAGAAAAGGTACCAAGTTTGAGAAACGGTATCTAGAATGAGATAGGGACTGTATTGCATGGGTTTCCGGTTCGCTCCTATATGGCATGGGTTCCCGGTTCGTTCCGACATGGCATGGCTTCCCGGTTCGTTCCAACATGGCTGGGTTCCCAGTTCGTTCCAACATGGCATGGGTTCCCAGTTCGTTCCAATATGGCATGGGTTCCCGTTTCGTTCCAACATGGCATGGCTTCCCGGTTCGTTCCAACATGGCATGGGTTCCCGGTTCGTTCCAACATGGCATGGGTTCCCGGTTCGTTCCAACATGGCATTGGTTCCCGGTTCGTTCCAACATGGCATTGGTTCCCGGTTCGCTCCAACATGGCATTGGTTCACGGTTCGTTCCAACATGGCATGGGTTCCCGGTTCGTTCCAACATGGCATTGGTTCCCGTTTCGTTCCAATATGGCATGGCTTCCCGGTTCGTTCCAACATGGCATGGCTTCCCGGTTCGTTCCAACATGGCATGGGTTCCCGGTTCGTTCCAACATGGCATGGGTTCCCGGTTCGTTCCAACATGGCATTGGTTCCCGGTTCGTTCCAACATGGCATTGGTTCCCGGTTCGCTCCAACATGGCATTGGTTCACGGTTCGTTCCAACATGGCATGGGTTCCCGGTTCGTTCCAACATGGCATGGGTTCCCGGTTCGTTCCAACATGGCATGGGTTCCCGGTTCGTTCCAACATGGCATGGCTTCCCGGTTCGTTCCAACATGGCATGGGTTCCCGGTTCGTTCCAATATGGCATGGCTTCCCGGTTCGTTCCAACATGGCATGGGTTCCCAGCGTTCGTTCCAACATGGCATGGGTTCCCGGTTCGTTCCAACATGGCATGGGTTCCCGGTTCGTTCCAACATGGCATGGGTTTAGCAGATCCAGACCTTATAACATTTTTCCAAGATTTTGATGTGATTTGCATGCAGGAAGTTAAAACTTCATTCATAGGTAGGTGGTGGTTGCAGTATTTTTGAAAAACAATATATTTGATTCTGTTGTACAGTATGTATTGAACTGAAACTCGATTTTATGTATTTTAAATTCGAATGTTGTAAGTATTTTTTCTGCTTTTATTTTGAACCATAAGGCTCAAGCTATGAAAATCCTCAGATATGGGCCGACATACAAAGCAGGATATTAAATATACTGTATAATATGAAAATAGGACAATATGATAATGCTCTCCATAGCGAAAAATTTACATTATATATATATATTTAATTCACCGCGTCACTCACCCGACAACAATTCACTTATTATTATTAAAGCAGGATATGGTTGCTAGGCCTTATTGTGATAGACGCTTATTGTTGGGAGATTTAAATGCCCGTCGTGTAGGCGAATCCCTTTACCCATTAAATTGCACTGTAGTATGTAATAGTACAGTGAACATACAGTATTATGTTATATTTACCACCATTTAGTAATGTTGAACCATCCTTATCAACAGTTCTCTCAGTCATCATAGTCATCATTTATATCACCTAATACCTCTTGAGTCTTGAGAAATCGCATTGTTATATTTTACTCTTCGCCATTTTTTCTAAACTCCGAACTTTAAACTTGATTTACTCGGAATCATGTTATTCACGAAGGCTGGATTGCTCATGTACCTATATCTGAAGAACCCCTGAATGGTTTTTTTGGCTGAAATTTTCTGTGTTGCTTCTGTGAACGTTATGCATTAAATGGAACTAGAATCATTAACTTCTGGGTGTCAGTTTTTGTTTAGTAGAGAAATTGCCTAAATTATGAATGGCCAAAAAATGGTTTCATGGATATCTAGAGAACCCTTCGTGTTATCTCACTGATTGTAGTTCCAAATGGAGATCATCTATCACAAACTATGTGGTGAAAATTTCAGACCAATTGGTCGAGCCATTCTTGAGATACAGGTACATGAAAATTGTTATTTTTAACTTATCGTCTAGGGGAGCGTATAATTATGGCCTTGTGCCCTTAAGTCATATACCTGTCTGTTATCTGGAACACAACACCTAAAACGGAACTGTTAACACAGTTACTATCCCATAAGTGAACATAATTGTTAGGATACAGCGAGAATCAATCGAAGGATACATAACCAGCCCAATTCAAGTAGGCCTACAGTAAGCCGATATATCTCCAGGCTCCCAATTACAGGTGGGTCGTACGCCGCGCTGGTTTATATCCGGTGTGTTTGGCAAACTTAAACAAAATTTATGTGATAATAAAATATGTATGGTGAAAATTATCTAAGTCTTCTAAAAGCGCTGTCTATATTTATGTACCTGTATTTTATATAACTATTTACATCGTTGTGTACAAAGTAATACTTTGCAGCGTTACGACACGAGTTTATTTATGTACCGAGCGAGCGCAGCGAGGGTGGTTTACATAAATAAACAAGGGTCTTTAACGCTGAAAAGTGACCTGATGTATGTGATGATGGATGTAATTTTGTTACATTATGTCAACTTGAAAGGATTTTATGGAAGCCCATTTAAACATTTTAATCATTACTATTTCGATTATTAGTGAAAATTATTAACAGGTATCTGTACTACTGTATATACATTTATATCTAATTAAAGTTTATTGTTGTTATCTCCTGCATGGATGTGATAAATCATTAATCCATCGTCGACTGAAGCAAACTGAGTCACCATCTGTATCCGTTCAGTGTTACTGAACACTGTTGCCATATTTTCTTTGCTCATTTTCTCTAAAATATCTTCTACAGTATATGACGTATGGTAGCCTATACAGTCTTACACGTTAAACAATTATTTACATACAGTAGCTAGTCCCGTGGACTCACTGGACGCACGCATTATGCAAACACGTGCTGCTTTATTGAATAAAGCAGCACGCATTAATATAAATGGAAATAATACATTCTGGAATACGGTAATTTAAGTTGTTTCCAGGGTATTGATTACGATTACTTTGCAGCGTTGCGAGTAATTCACCAGAACGCTGTTAAGTTGACATAATGTAACAATTAATAATTTACTTATCTGTATAATATCACATGTATATAAGATTTTAGAACGTATTGTACTGGATGAAATACTGGTTTTAGTCTGTACGATTTCGGACAATGTTGGCCACATTACTTAGTGTATTTTACAAACACGCATATAATTACAATATGATTAAAGATTCTTTTGACATATTATATTGTAAGCTGTAACCTATTTTATTCCAGAATTGTAACAATACTCAACGCCGTTAGTATTAACAGCGAGTTGTTATTTAGCACTTTACAACTTTAGAGGACAATACAGCATTGTATTGGCCTGTACAATCAGTGTTGTAGTGGGTGTTGTAATGTCCCTTGTTTATGTGGTAACAAATGACGGCGTAACTTTACAATCACCCCGTCATTGGTTACCACGTAAACAATAGGTGGCATTTCTAATTAATTGCCTGACAGCAAGATAGGCCTACTGCATTACCTACCGGTAGCTATTAATAACCAGTAGCTATAAACTATTACTACTACTTCTACTAGGTCGAGCGAACTCGGACAGTGGAAATGAGATCCTTCCAGGCTTCCCGATTCTCCATAGTTGTCGCAATTTCGTTTCTCCCAAGTTCAGTATCCCTTTCAAGTTGATCTATATATGTTATGGCAGGTCGTCCACGACTACGCTTTCCATGAGTTGGTTGCCAGAGAAGTAGATCTGGTATGACCTCGTCTTTACTTCGCCAGCAGTGCCCACTCCCACTGAATCTTAATCTGCGTTCACGGAGGGTGGTTGATACAGGTGGTATTGTACCATAAAGCTCGGCGTTTGTCATGTGTTGTCTCCAGCTGATGTTTAGGGCTGCCCTTAGTAGTCTTGTGTAGCAACCATCAATTCGTTGTTCAAGTGATTTAGTCAGTGTCCAGGTCTCACCCCCGTATAAAAATACACTTTCCACTGTGGCTCGAAAGAACTTAGTCTTCAGGTGCCTGGAGAGATCTGATTTCCAGATGGTATCCATTTTTGATAGAGCTACCCAAGCCTTTGCTTTCCTAACTTCTATGTCCTTTTTACTACTCTCTATCCATGATCCAAGGTACTGGAAGTCATCGACCTTCCTTAGTTGATTATTATCAATGGTTGTCAAGTTTCCATCAACATTAAAGGTCATGAATTCGGTATTGGTAGCATTTATATACAATCCAACCTCCTTAGCAGCCCTCTCCACTTTATTTAGTAGAAGCTGTGCATCTGCTAGCGTATTAGAAAGCAGGGCGATGTCATCCGCAAAGTCGGTGTCTGTGACTGTAGTTGCCGGATATCTACTACTTCTGCGTTCTTGAAGTGTGAATCCCAGATCTTCACCCTTTGTGGCCGTCCTCATTGGGTAATCCAGCACAATTACAATTAGTAATGGTGCTAATGTGTCACCTTGCAGTACGCCAGCCAGGATTGAGAAAAACTCAGTTTCACCATCTGGTGAGAGTACCTGCGCTTCTGTGTCACAATATAACAATCCAATGCCAGCAACAATTACTTCTGGTATTCCATAAGCTCTTAGGATTTCAAGCATTTTACCTCTATGGATGGAGTCAAATGCCTTCTTGAAGTCTACAAAAGTCATGACTGCGGGGAGATTCTTTGACTTAATTCCTTCAATCAGTCTCCGTAGTGCAAGTATCTGAGCTATTGTTGATCTACTTGGTCGAAATCCGTTTTGGCCCTTACGCAGTAGTTTCTCTATGTGAAGCCTAATCCTATATAAAATCATTTTATTGTATATTTTGGCAGCTACCACAAGCTAACCATAAACTACCATAAACTATTAACATGGCTCCAAACGCCACCATAAATATAAGCTAACTTATTTATAACATCATTTATGTCATTTTTACATTTATTTATACAGCAACTAATATAATTTGTGCAGTTTCTATCACTTATAATGTATATGTACAATCATTTAGTAATGTTATAATTTTGGAATAAAACTACATACATACTTGTTGCAAAGAACTTTACAGTGTTCTGATCCTCGTGGCTTTATTTTCACTCACTCACTAACGTTCGTTCGTGTAACAAAGCCACTCGGATCATCACACTGTAAAGTGCTACTTTACACAGAAGTATGTAAATAGTTATTACAGTGTTCTGATCCTCGTGGCTGGTATGATCCTAGTTTGGCTGTTAAAAACCATTGAAATTAACAATAAAAAATATGATGAAAATATGATACGAAAAATAATTATATATTGTTTTACGATACGAACTCAATTTTGATGATACGAAACGAAATTCCATACGAAGATATTACTGCAATACGAAATACGAAAATCCGATTTCGTATTGTAGCGTATCCTGTTCCTGCTGCCCACCATACTGTTCATGACCGTGGTGACAAATTATACTGTACCATGACGTACTATATATAGTACGTCAAGGTGCTACATAACAATACTATGTTCAATAAATCAAATATTTCATTTTTTCAAGAGATTTATTCGGCCTTCATAGAATTGAAGTTGTAGTGATCTAAGAAGAATAAACGAATTGTTAACAAATGTTATGAAATATAACACTTTGTTAAAGTAATATAAATACAGACAGACTACATATAAACTGTATAAAATAATGTTAATATTACATTACAGTGACTTCTGTTACACTATTTAATGAAAGTTGTAAATAAAACAATCAAAAGAGTGACACATAAATCATTAAGATCATAAGAAGTGATAGAACAAGTACGATTATAATATATTAACAATATCTTCTACAATGAACCTAAAAACTCAACCAACAAGTTAAGTAAAAACCAATTATCGTCATATTGGATCCAGAAAAAAAAGCAGTGGGATTTGAACAGGTGAATCAACCAGTAAGATCTCTCCATTTGAACCGGTCAACCAGTAAGATCTTCCGATTTGATCCAGTGACTCAACCAGTAAGATCTTCCGATTTGATCCGGTCAACTAGTTAGTTAGATCTCCCGATTTGAACCTGTCAGCCAGTAAGATCTTCCGATTTGATCCAGTGACTCAACCAGTAAGATCTTCTGATTTGATCCGGTCAACTAGTTAGATCTCCCGATTTGAACCTGTCAACCAGTAAGATCTTCCGATTTGATCCGGTCAACCAGTAAGATCTTCCGATTTGAACCGGTCAACCAGTAAGATCTTCCGATTTGATCCAGTGATTCAACCAGTAAGATCTTCCGATTTGATCCGGTCAACCAGTTAGATCTCCCGATTTGAACCTGTCAACCAGTAAGATCTTCCGATTTGATCCAGTGACTCAACCAGTAAGATCTCCAGATTGAAACTGGATTCCATCGTACACCTCGGCTACCACCATCCTCCCCCCAAACCAACGACCGTTTAACGAATCCGACGCCGCAACTGCCGCCGAATTCTTAGCAAATTCGACAAATATCTTAACGATGATAACAGCGTCGGCCTGCTCCCCTTGTCGCTCCTGGTAGATAACCACCCGGTTGACCTGCCCGAATCGACCGCACTCCTCAGTCACCTCCTTCTCGAGGTCATCATCTACATCTTCAGGACCCACCATGTTCCTCAGCACAATCACCTTATCTTCCATCGGTCGCATTAGTTTCTGCATCACCATGTTCCTCGCCTGACTACCGGATATCTTTACATCCTCCTGGCTAGCGAGGTTCTGGTTGGGGTCATCTGTTATTTTTTTAGTGAGTCTGCTGTCTAACGTCGCCATGTTGGGGTGACCGGTGGGCTGTCTGGGGTTGCCTGGTCGTGTTGTTATAGATACGGGGACAGTTGGTATGGAAACCGGTGGGGGAAACAGCTGGGGCGACGCTAACCGGTTGAAAGTGGGGGGCATAGCCCCTTGGGGGGGCAAACGTGGCGGGGGGTCGGAGCCCCGAGGGGGTGGCCCACCTGAGGGGGGATGGGGGCGGGGAAGGGAAGGTGGGACTCCGAGGGGGCTCTGTGTGCTGGGGATGCCACCCATGGGAAACCTAGGTGGGGGTCCAACCGGCCCATTAAACTGCCCCATAGAGAATGTTTGTCCCGTCGACACCCCCATTGATGGCTGCGGTCCCACACCGCGTTGCTGCGGTCCCACACCGCGTGGCTGCGGTCCCACACCGCGTGGCTGCGGTCCCACACCGTGTGGCTGCGGTCCCACACCACGTGGCTGCGGTCCCACACCGCGTGGCTGCTGGGCAATTCCGGCAAAATTCTGACCAATTCCACCCAATCCTGGTCCCATACCCCCATTATGTCCCATTCCACTAGGCTGCCCCATTCCACTAGGATGTCCCATTCCACCTGACTGTCCCATTTCACTAGGAGGATGCCCCATTCCAATAGGCTGCCCCATTCCACTAGGCTGTCCCATTCCACCTGACTGTCCCAGTTCACTAGGAGGATGCCCCATTCCACTAGGCTGTCCCATTCTACCTGACTGTCCCATTTCACTATGATGTCCCATTCCACGAGGCTGACCCTGACCCATTCCACTCATATGTCCCATGCCACTAGGCTGTCCCAGTCCGCTAATATGCCCCATTCCAGTAGGCTGTCCCATTCCATTAGGTTGTCCCATTCCACTTGGCTGTCCCATTGCACTAATTTGTCCCACTCCACCTGCCGGTCCCATTCCACCATGTTGTCCTATTCCACTAGTTTGTCCCATTCCACTAGGATGTCCCATTCCACTAATCTGTCCCATTCCACCAGGCTGTCCCACTCCACCAGGCTGTCCCAGTGGGCCAATTCCACCCAAACGAGGACCCATCATCGCAGACTGACGACCCGAAAAGAAAGCGGGACTCCCCCCCGCGTAGACAGAAGAGGGGGCTCCGATAGGCTGGGCGACCATACCGGGGCCAGTCTGCACGGGAGGGGTGGGGGCCACTATAGGGGGAACGCCGCGGTGGCCCAACGGGCCCACCATCCCAGAGGGGGGAGCAACCAATGCCCCTACAGTGGGCGCACTCGATGCAACCACAGAGGGCGAACCTGATCCAGTGGGTGCACCTAATAAAGTCCCTAATGGCGTCACACCGCCACCGAGTGGTGATGGTTTCACAGCTGATGGATTATCGAAGTCCATCTGGGCGACGCGCGCCGTGGCGGCTGCCGCAGCCACAGCAGCGGCCGCAGGGAGGCCGCCTGGGGCGGGGGGTGGCCCACTGGGTACCACTGTCTCCATTATATGCGCAGGCGGCGTTATCGCCTTGCCGACCCGCAGGAATTGGCCACCGAGATCGAAGAGATTCATCGAGGAGATTGCGTCGTTCGCGGACTGCTGCGACTCGTACTCTATAAACCCGTAACCTTTATGTTTCCCTGGCATTATATCCCCGACGAGACTGCAACTAACGATAACACCGAAAGCTTCGAAGACGGACTTAATATCGTCTTCCGTTAAATCCGGATGAACTGAGGCGACATAAACCCGGTTGTATCGTTTCGACTCCTCCGTTACCTGGGCGATTATCGGCATGGCCTGGTGCATGTTGCTAGGACGCCCAACCTTAATGTTCCGGCCGCCTAGCATCACGTTGTTCATCTGCTCGAGGGCGAGTTGCGCCCCTTCCGGCATGTCGTATTCGATAAACGCGAAACCTTTGTGTTTCATTGATACGGGATCCCAAGAAAGATCGATTGATTTAATCGGGCCGAAAGGGCCGAACGCTTGCCGTATTGTGTCCTCACGAATCTCGAAGTTTATACTACCTACGTAAATCCGACACATCAATGCTAAAGCCTGCTGCCGCTGCGCAGACATCTGCCTTTGGCTCATCTGCTGTTGTTGGTGCTGCAAAGTCTGTTTAAGTAGAATGTGTTTAACTGTCTGCTGACCGGCGTATTTTTTCGCCTTGGCCAGCAGCTCTTGTTGCCCCATCGTGAGCGGTTTGAGTGGATTCAACCGGCTCGGTATAGCACTGACGGGTTCCTTGCGGGCACCTGGTCCAGTGAAAAGTTCGCCTGTTTGCTGGACTACGGGCAGCGGTGATAGCGACCTGTTTGACTCGGTCGCCATGTCGACAACAATCTACAGATATATAAAATCCGAAAGAACCTAAAAAATATGGAAGAGAATAAACCGCCCAACACAATTAATTATTTATAAAATGTTAATTAATACCCAGTCTAATTCCGAGTCAAATAATGGCTTCTTTTCGATGTCGGTTTCCACAAGTACTCGAGAATCCGTGTGATTTCTGCGGAAATATGGAATAAAGGAAATTATGTATACTTGCGAGTCAGATGGTATCTTGACAACCAATCAACTAATGATTCTCCATCTCCACCAGGTGGTAGTTATTGGTTACAGATTCCCGTAGCGGTGATTGGTCAACTCAGCGTCGGTAGATTCCAAGATGTTTCGTCAACCGATAACAGCGATTCCTCGTTGGTTGGTAGACAGGGCTGCTGCTTGTAATAGACAAGAGACACAGAAGCAAGAATGAGTGGGCGGTTTGCGACTATAATAGTTCGCAAACCTGGGTTACCTGAAAGGAATTAAAACTTGTTTACTTGATGAAGAAATGCAATAACAAACACCGCTAGGTTCTAGACAGGTACGGTACATAAAATATAAACGTATTATATTGAATATATTTTCTAAAAAAGCCTAATTTCCCCATCGCTTGAGCCTTAATAATTCACTGAGAGAAAGTTTTAGTTCTAGAGTTAAGGATGGTTATAAACTACGTGGTGGAGCTGTCTGAACAATTTGTATAGATTTTCGGCACCTTTTCTGTATCATCTTTGATGAGGTTTAGCGTAGAAGAACCTGTTACAAAAAGCAAATAAGTATTAATTAAGTAGCAGATTGTTATGATTGCTTGTGGTAAAATTTGTGTTTCTATAATTTTATATTACAAACACACAACACACCTGTAACGGAAATAAGTTTTATTTTAAGAACTTACAAGTACATTAATGACAAATTGGATACCGAAACGTTATATGCTTTAAAAAGTCCGTTGTTCAAACCAAACAGTTACATTTCAGCAGTAAATTAAATTATATTATGAGTCGTACAGTCATAGTGTCTAATTGTGAAAAATACAATTTTCGTTTGTAAAATATCAATGAGCGGTGAATGCCCCTTGAACGCTAACCTAAATCCTCAATTCCTTTAGATATATTGAGATGAGAGATAAATGAATTAATGTCGTAATTTTTGCAATCTATCGCTGCATAAAAAAGTAACTATTTATTACATAATAAATGGCCATTTTCGCCCTGACTTTGAGATGTAGAATATAATACTATTATATATTGAATTATCTGATTTGTCTAAGAAGGTTCAATTTCTACTGTTCTACAGTTCTAGAGGGCTAGGCCCTATATCAATTTGACTGTCTTCATGCACCGGTGCGTCAAATGTTAGACAATAGATTGTGTCATGAAGCACATATCGGTCATTGATTCAAACTGTGATAGTGATGTAGAGGAAATGGTAGGTGATTTGTTAAAATTTCATGTACCACCTTGTGAACAGATCTCAAACTCAATTACCAGAGTCAGAGAGTTGCCAGATTTTGCAATAAACATTGCCGTATGTGGCAACTGGCAACTGTTGCGGTTACCAGATTTCACCATTGTACCTAACTGACTTTTTCCAGATTGGCCTATCTGCCTATACTGCTATAGCAGTATAGGCATAGGTGATAGGCCTAGGCCCCCCAGCCCGGCCGGAAATCAGCCAATATACGACTATCAGACTATACCTACTGCAGTACTGACCTAGACCCTTTTATCCTTTATTTGTATAAATCCTAAAATCAGGGACATCAGGAATTACAGGGACAACCCGACAACCTCACTGATCATCAGGCTCAAGCCCACTCACTGCTGACTGCCCCCAAGCAGCCAAGTTCAACAAATGCATGCTGCGGCTGCACCCTGCCAGCCTGCACCTCAACTTACCTCAATTCAGCAATTACTAAATTCTGGAATTATGATAGGAAGTTTTTCATCGGATAGCCTTGCATAACAGCATAACAAAAGAATGAAGTGAAGTTACCGGTACCATATGCTGATATGTAAGCCTAGGCCTATAACTCTGTAACTGTATAACAACAGTACAGCAGTATTATCAGAAGATTAAATTATCTGGTACCGGTACTGGTAGGCTGCTACAAATCAGTTCAGCAGTTACCAGGCAGCCAGGAGTGGAAAAAACCTAGCCTAGGTACCATAGATATTACATAATTATGTAATTAATATGATTTGAACATATTCGATTAGGCCTATAGAGGATGCATTGCATGTACAGTATATACTGTAATTAGCATTACAGCATTAGCACTATAAGCTACCTGCCTACACAGCTATAAAACTGTAAAATGTATACTGGTAGAATCAGAATCTCCTATTACAGTAGGGTTCCCTATCCCGATCGGGATATATGAATATATCGCGATCGGGATATTTACATATCCCGATCGGGATATACTCAAACTTTCCAAAAAGCGACGAAAACTATAAAAAAGCGACACAAATGGCGCCATCTAGCAGATAGATCAGAAAAAATGGGTTATATTCGTTTGTGCCCCGCAAAGTGGTGTTAGGGCTTTCAAAAGATATCTCAGAGTGAAAATCATATATTTTGTAAATATCCCGATCGGGATATATTGTGGTAATCATGAGACATGGGATGATTGTATATTTTTAAATAATGTATACCGCCGGTATGTGTACCATCAGACCATAACGCATTAAGCTGGATTAGGAGGGCAGAGGGTGTGTGTCACTAGTTAGGCCTACTCTTACTACTACCAAAACAAGGGTGCTGGTCACCTCGCCGCACTGCCACTTTGCCGCAGGTCACCTCGCCGCATATAATGTGCGGCGAGGTGTCTCACTGTGAATGCCATTTCGCCGCAAATTATCGGACACCTCGCCGCAAGTCAATATTAATTATTTATTTCTATATTTACAGGGAAGCCTATACTAAGCCTAGTTATGGCATTGGACATTATTATAAGAAGAAATAAAATAATACGGTAAGGTGTGTTGTTCTATTGTAATTACTGTGATATTATAGATATACATTGAGAGTATTTGAGTTACGTATTAGATTATAGTAAAACAGTCCTAATCGTATGTTTGTAAAAAATGTTGATCAGTTAATTAATTAATAAGATAATATTATTAATAATAATTATTAAGAATCATTAATTGATTTCCATTTGTAATACTAATGTTCATTTAATATTAATGTGGCAATTTGAAAATTTATATTTGTAATATTGATGTTTATGTAATACTAATAATTAATTGAATAATGGGTTTGCAATAATTATTATGTTATTATGGAAATGTAGGCCTCTCAGTCAACGCAACAGTTATGAACTATGGGACACCCCCCCCCCCCCCCCCCCCCCCACCTCAGACCCTCTACAAACGTAACATTCATTCCGGAACCCTTCCCTCCCCATAGTAATATGTGAACAGACTCTTAGAGTTGCAATTAAGGAGTGTAATCAGTTAACATAAACATACAGTATTAACCTTATGTTTGATATGCGAAAGGTCAATAAATCAGGATACACTGTTATTTTTTGCGAGTAATCAGGCGTTATTTGATAACGCCCCCGCACACTTCACGCTGTTCTAGCAGGGAATTCAAACGAAAACTGTACATTAAGTAATAATTTACTCAAACGAAAACTGTACATTAAGTAATAATTTACTAGGTAAGTAAAGTAAAGTTATCAGTATTCCAGTAGAGGATATTACTTCAAAATAATACACCTCGTTCATCGTGAAATACTTCGAATAAAGCTACACTCTTCGGCGTAGGTCGTTATTAGCCCGGTACCGGTATATGTCGTTATAGCTCTATGGCATCACTAGTTTGGTATAGGATGGTTTTAGCTCGGTATAGCTCTGCATTGTATTGAATTGAAATCTCTTTTTTATTAAATTTTTGAAATTTTTTAAAATTTTTGAATTAGTAACAGCAATAATTATAAATAACCACGCCATCAATAAACTGTTCACTCTTCTATAAAAACTTTTTTTTTTAATAAGGACAAAAGTTTATGCATACTGAGTAGAAACTAAAAATAAATGAATGATCATGCGTCCTAATTAATCGAATCTATTGAAATGGCAATGTCCTAATAAATTACAAGTTTTAAGTTTGTCACAAAAGGACTTAACACTTACTGATTCGATAACGTCACTGGGAAGTGAGTTCCATATTGGTACTAGGATCTATTACAGTATTAAACCTGGAACGAAGACGGTGGAATCTATAGGCCTAAACCTGGAAGAATGCGAACAAGGCTACTCTAAAGTTAGACTAGACTGGTTTGTCAGATTAACTTGCCAATACTAACTCAATACAATTTGCTTTCTTAGAATTCCTAATAATATATTTTAATCTTAATAATAATTATTCAACATCAATTATTTTATAAGTCTTGTCAATGTATAAGATTGCTAAAGACTAAAGAGCTAACTTTAGGAAAGTCTGCCTTATATTTTTAGAATTATTATAATTAATTTTGTTATGTTTATAATGAATTGTATCTTTTGACAGACTACTTGATGTGCAATCGTGATAATAAAATTAAATGGTGCCGAAATATTTCACTTAACTGCAGGTAGGGGGGGGGGGGGGGGGGCGCAATCAATATTCTTCCCTCTCCAGGTGAAAATCGACGCAAATAACAGCTTGTTTACTACTAAAATAAAACTGCATCCTGTTCTATAGGAAAAAACATTATAGGGGAAACTTTAGCAAGTTGTGTTTATTTTAGCCGATAGACAAGATTACATGTTTACCAAGTTTGGTATAATTTAGTCAAAGATTGAATAAGTTACGATTTTAAATTATCAGTGGAGGGTGAAGGCGGCGGGCCAGGATTCAGTTATACTTGAATAAAGAATAGTGATTAAACCAAGGGATACGCGATATATGACACTGCTGTATAAGTTCATTGAATGACTGCTGATTTCGAAACATTTAATTCAAAACTATATAAATGTTAATATACAGTAATGTTGGATTTTTTTTTGTAATAAATAACAGATGAATTATATTTCATTAATTTATTTTTCTATCTAATCACATTATTAAATAACGAAGCACATAAATAATACTAAGATTAATACTTGGCGATGGAGCAGAAACTGGTGTGACCGCGGTTCGTGGGTGGCACTGTGGAGACGAGCCCCGATCTCCCGGAGGAAGGTGGATGTCTCTGGACCAGGGCGGCCAAAGGTCTCAAAGGCCACGGGCAATACTACTACTAGGATCGGCATGCTGCATTGCAGCTGCATTTCTAAGAATGCTGTGCCGGCTATATCGACAAAATTGCACCGCCACAACTCCCTATCACCCATGACATTTGCTAGATCATCCGCATCTTCAAGGCCAGTGTCCTTTAAGATGCGTCTCAAGAAAGTCATGGGCTGTCCACCATTCTTATTCACTCCATGAGGCTGCCAAAGTACAAGATTATGCACTGGCTGGTCCTCACGGCGAAAGCAATGTCCTGCAAAGCGGAGGCGATTTTGTTCTAGTGTCAAGCTTGGGGGAACCAATGAGACACCTCCAATGTTATATAGTGCCTGGTTGGAGATGTGTGCATTGAACTTGACACAATGAACCCGGCGTAGCATTCTTGTGAATGTGCCGTCCAGAGATTTGGTGTCCTCAGCAGTTAGAGCCCAGCATGGACTCCCATAGAGGAGTACTGGAACTACTGCTGCTCTAAATAACCGGACCTTAAGTTTCCGATTAATTCTCGGTGACTTCTAAATCCTGGAAAGCCTATTCAAGGCTGCCCATGCCTTTCCCTTACGTATTCGAAGGTCCTCACCTGACTTCCGGATCCATGATCCCTGGTAACAGAAGTCATCCACATGCTCAAGCATGCCATCTTTTGAGCTTATGCTCATCAGATCAGAGACTTGCTGAGGACTTTCAAAGTTAACTGTCAAAATGTTGGTCTTTCTGGAGTTAATAAAAAGACCAACACTAGAAGCAGCATGTTGTAATGAGCTGAGGAGCCGTTGGGCTCCCTCTAGTGATTCTGAGAGTACTCCTAAGTCATCAGCAAAGTCTAGATCAGTTAGGTACTTGGCAGGATTTCCTCGACTTCTGGAGCCAGTAGGTGGAATTATCATCACCCCATCACCATTATGATGATCTAAGGACATGCGTAGAACATAGTCAACAACAATTATGAACAAGAATGGTGCAAGTGTGTCTCCCTGGAGGACGCCCCATAACACTTCAAATTGTTCTGTGTCACCATCAACAGTAGACACAAATGTTGTCGAACCATCGTATACTGATCTGATTGCTGCAATAATTTCATCAGGAATCCCATATAATGAAAGTATGCTGAACATACGTGAGCGAGAGACTGAATCAAAGGCCTTGAAGAAGTCAACAAAGATAACAGCCAGATGCCTGTCTTTCTTTTTTGATAACTCTTCAATTATCCTTCTAAGTGCCAAAATGGGCTCCATGGTCCCACGACCTTTACGGAACCCATTCTGATTTCCACGGAGCAGTTCCTCAATGGGATCCCTGATGCGATTTAATAGAATTCTATTGTATAGCTTTGCAGCAATCGAGATCAATGAGATTCCCCGAAAAGAACCATAGAGTGTTAGGTTGCCCTTCTTGGGAACTGGCACCAACTTATTTGTTTTCATTTCTTGTGGGACTCTTGTTGTACAGTACATGTCTACTATGATGGGATAGATGAGCTTTAAACACTCAGGTAGTTTAAAGACCTCAGGGGGAACACCATCTACTCCACTGGCACGATTGGTCTTAATGCTCTTTGCAGCAGCCTTCACTTCTGCAAAGGAGATATCACCAATGGGAATATCTGGGAGTACAGACTCAGACACTTTTACTTCTATAAAGTTATCAGGCAATAAATACCCTGTCATTATTGAGGAGCTTTTCAAAGTGGGGCTTCCAACCATTGAGGCGATCGGCTGGTGATTCAGCCTTAACCAGTTTAATTGGTAGAATAAATATAGCATTGTTATTATCCCCCGGCAATGAAGGTTTGTTGAAGGTGGCTGGGGGCCAGTGGATCTAGTAATAATTAACGCAAAGATATGATTTGGTAGGCCTACGTGATATTAGTTTCTCAAACCAAACCTATCCATCCATTGACGTCCAAATACAGAAATATATCCAATTTCTCAATCCATACTAATCCGAATGTAATAATGTACACTGTAATGCAATACCGGTAATGTCAATGTCCAACCAAACAATGCGTTGAGTGTTATCGGACCAGCCTCCGAGAAATGTTAGGCTAATGGCACCTCGCTCTGTCGCATCAGTTTTTGTAGTGGTCTAGTTCCAGGCTACCAGAATCCGTTAGACCTAGTGCATGATATAGAATCAGCACATCCTGACATCTGTGCAACTCCTGAACTCAGGCGCGAGCATTTTACAGATGGTGGTCTAATTTATAATTATGGTCTTGTACCGCGAAACCGTGTATTATTTACAGATGTAGGCTAAATTTCGGATCTTGTACCGTGCACAGTACTGGTGGGCCTACACAGCTAGTGCATTTTGCCTAAAACAGGTCCCAGAGGTAAATCCTTACCCCACAGGCTGTGACTGTACCTCTCTGACTGACAGCGCAACAGCCCTCTCTCAAACATAGCCCGGAGAATCCAAAGATCAGTGACAAGTCTCTGTTTCAACTCTATTTATAATGGCTTCATATCACTGATAATAGTAACGCCGTTAAGTAATGGTGATATATTCTATAATATAAAATTATTCTAAATTCGGCAAAATGCCGTACAGTTTTACCAATTAATATGCAGAGCTATCAATCATCTTCAGATCTTTGCATTCAATTTTACCATCCATTCTTATTAGCCAAACATTAAAATTCCGAATTATTATGTCAATATTATGCCAATAATATGATAATATTATTGCTGCCAATATTATGATAACAGGTTATCAAACTCTAAAACCAATACGATAATAGAACTGGATAGATTAATGGGCAACCTTATTGGTAGAATACATATAGCATTATTATCATTTTTCTGGCATAATTTGTTTTATAGCTATAATGGTAATTATATCCTTCTATCTTACTTATTAAATATAAATGTATTTATTAATTAGTATTCTGGAGATGGACTAATAACAACTGTTCAAGTATTATTAGTATTTTTATTTTGCTATGAAAAAATATAAGTACTCTATAAAATACCGATATGGAAATTAATGAATTTACTATAATAATTGTTTACTTGGAATGTTTAATTTTTCAACATGTTGTGGACAATCTTTGTTGATATTTGTTTGTTGGGGTTCGTGTTTTTTACTTCTTTGATCTTGTAAGTTTGTATCCTACCTAATTATATAAACTTTATTTTACTATGTAGTTTAAATCTACTTTATACAATTTATTGATTGAATATTTCCTTTCGTACGGAGACAGGGGGGGGGGGGGGGGGGGGGACTGTACGCAAATCCCATCTTGGCGAATTAATATCCCGCCTCAATGTTCAAACCAAAACAATAACTTAAACACAATAGAACAGGTTACAGTTTTAATTCTAGGAGTAATCAGCTGTAATTTTCGTTTGGAGAGGGATGAATTTTATGGCGTCCAGTCCCCCCCCCCCCCCCCGCCCTATCTCAGCGTGTGACAGTATAAGATTTATTTCGAACTGAAGTACGACAGTTCGCACTATTATTGACAGTTTGTCGCAAAGAACCATCGTCAGTTATCATACAGCCCTTCGTAAAACTGAAACGAGTTCTCTACCAAGGGGTCAAGCAATTTTACGAATAAAATTACATATAAAAAATAATAGTTATTTTTGCTTTCGATGACCTCGTCAAAAGGTAAACACCCTCTCTGGGAGTCATCAGAAAAATTCAATACTTTAATAGTACTTTAGCTAATCCTTGCACCTACATCACCATATAGCTTTTTTATGAATATTATTTTCGTGGAATTAATTTTGTATATGAGCAATGTTTTTTGTTGTAATTTTGCTATTAATTGATATTTGTTTTTTACTTGTTAGCTGGTCGTGGAGGAAGCAACGATTATTCTCAGAATTAGGGATCCCTGGCCCACGGCCTTTACCTTTGTTTGGGAATATTTTATCATATGGTAGAGGGATGCACGAATTCGATATGAAATGCACTAAGAAATACGGCAAAACATTCGGGTTAGTTACCTAAACGATATAGAAAGTGTTTATCCCTCCGAAAACGGTGTCTCTGTATTTTATATATAATAACTATCTACATACTTGTAAGTAAAGTAGAACTTTACAGTGTGATGATCCGAGTGGATTTGTTACATGAACGAACGTTAGTGAGTGAGTGAAAATAAAGCCACGAGGATCAGAACACTGTAAAGTACTTTGCAACAAGTATGTATGTAGTTTTATTCCAAAATTTTAACATTACTAAATGATTGTACATATACATTATAAGTGATAGAAACTGCACAAATTATATTAGTTGCTGTATAAATAAATGTAAAAATGACATAAATTATGTTATTAATAAGTTAGCTAATATTTATGGTGGCGTTTGGAGCCAGGAGCCATGTTAGAATAATATATCTAGGCCGTACTGGTTATTAATATCTACACCCCGCATACCGGTAGGTAATGCTATAGGCCTATCTGGCTGTCAGGCAAATTTCCACCTATTGTTTACGTGGTATCCAATGACGGCGTTAAGTAATGTCCCCTTAGTGGACATTACTTAACGCCGTCATGGGTTACCACGTAAACAATAACACCAAATACAATACTAAATATACAGGGCAATACAATGCTGTAATGTCCTCTAAAGTTGTAAAGTGCTAAATATCAACTCGCTGTTAATACTAACGGCGTTGAGTAATGTTACAAATTTGTAATAAAAACCTTTTATATTTCGTTTCTATTCAATTCAAGTATTAAAAATATTATGAAAACGTTCACCAAAACTTACTTCATAAGGGATAAGAAATGAAAATTACATGGTTTATTACTGAGGCATTTTTCTCATAAAAGTTGCTAAACGGAATATTTGGAATACATTGTCACACGTTTTACGTGTTACGTTTGTAAGAAAACAGCGAACCCTTTTTTCCCTAGTCCGATTCGACTTATAGTCAAAGTAAAAAAGGTTATTACATGGACTGTCAATACCTTCTAGCTTAGGAACTTCTGAACAACCCCTGTTCCAAATTCATGATTCATTTTGAAGCACGTTGCGTGGAAGCACCTTACACATGGTAGATTTACAGTACCGGTATGGGTAAAATGGTGGTGCACTTGAACCGCAACTGCCACAAACATTATACTGTATTTATGAATTACAAAACATGCTGTCTATATTATCAAGTTGTCAGTTATTATTAATCAGCAGAACAATGTAGTCCATGAACTGCCAAAGTTTCTAAAATCAATCTGTTCACAATCTTCTAAATAGAGAATGTGTGTGTGCAGGATTCTTGCTTTTGGAGCATGGTGGTGCTTTCTTTTTGAGAAATATATTTCAAATACAACTTATTACAACGTTTTAATTTTCATGGCCCTTTCTATCCATCATTCCTCTCCAGGGGTGTTTCGACGCAAATAACAGCTGCTTACTCTCAAAAATAAAATTGTAACCTATTCTATTGTGTTTAGTTTATTGTTTTTGTTAAAATAACGTGCCACTGTAACCTGCTCCTTTCTCTAAATTGAGAATTTAACATTTGGCGGGATATTAATTCACCAAGATGGGATTTGCCTCTAGTTTTCCCCCTTTTCCCAGTTGTCTAAAGTTATTATTGACACTAAATACTGTGATGAAGTCGAAAAAACTAAACACCTACCAACGACTGCTTACTAAAGTATCAGGGAGGAAGATTGGGGCTGGAATAATCATTATGCATAGCAGGAATATAGAATGTGAACTAGTGATCTCTCTAAAGCAACTCTAATTCGATATATATTGTGGAATATTAAATTACTGTGAATCTAAAATAATTTGAATTGAATATTTTGTTGCGATTTTGTTACTTATGTTGATTATTTTTGTTGTGACTGAATATAATTAATAATTGGTAGTAATTATAATTAATACTAGATTATTACTCTTAGCATTACAATCATTTAGATTTGTTGATGTCCGTGTGGGGTGGGTTACCTATCTGGGATTTAGAACAATACAATAAATCGATGGGTCAAAACTTCGACTCACGCTATTCCTCGTCTTAGGCCGCCAATAAAATGTCATATTTGTTTATATTATTATTTCCATCGCGATCGTTTCAGGATATACGAAGGCGCTTTCAGCATGTTGGTTACTTCGGATCCGGAGTTAATTAAGGCCATTTGTATCAAAGAATTCTCTAAATTTACTAACAGACGGGTGAGTTGGTACGGCTACCGGTGCGGTAGGCCTACTTCAGTTTATACAGCGCGTTTGACACTCACAGACGCACCCCAACTCATATACTGTAGGTCCTTGTCGGCTAGCGAAAGTTATTGGCAGCATTCTGGGATAATATGGAATACCCTATTTAATTAATTATTTATTTAGTTAACCCGGTATATTATAATTAATTTTATAAATATTATTATAATAAATATTTATCTTATATATAAACTATTTTATAAATTAATTGTTTTTTCAAATCCGAGTTCAAATTCGTCCATCATATATAAAATTCACGTTTGTTAAAAATTTCGTATTGTTATGGATTTACTTTCATTATTGTAGCGCTTCGAGGATGGAGACACTCGTTTACAGAGCATGCTAACTGCAGCGAAGGATGAACAATGGCACCGTTTGAGAACAACGTTGACACCAATTATGAGCGGAAATAAGCTGAAACAGGTCGGTAGTTATTGGAAAAAACTGAAACAGGTCGGTAGTTGGAATTGATATCTAACTTCAATGTTATTTTATATATTAAGGGGAAGTAGCAGGTTTTATACACGGCCACGTTTAAAAAAGCAAACAGTCGGCCAAAGCCGGAGGCGACCCGAAGACTCCTCTTTCGATAGCTGCTACCCGAGGGTAGGCGCTACTCCTATCCCAAGATTTGCTACCAGTTATTTAACTGGCACTCGGTACTGGCACGTTAATCTAACCAAAACAATAAACAAAGTCAATAGAAGAAGTTACCGGTTTATTTTTAGGAGTAATTTTCACCCCCTATCTGCCGATTACTTTGTAGATGATTTCTTTGGTGGACCACTGCGCCGTCAATCTCAACACAATTATCGCCAAGGCAGCTGCTACGGGGGAGGTGGTCGAGCTTAAAGATTTATTTGGTGGATTCAGTATCAACGTTATTGCGGAATGCGGATTTAGCGTTAGAGTTGACTCTTCAGGGGACAAGTTATATAGTGCCTGGTTGGAGATGTGTGCATTGAACTTGACACAATGAACCCGGCGTAGCATTCTTGTGAATGTGCCGTCCAGAGATTTGGTGTCCTCAGCAGTTAGAGCCCAGCATGGACTCCCATAGAGGAGTACTGGAACTACTGCTGCTCTAAATAACCGGACCTTAAGTTTCCGATTAATTCTCGGTGACTTCTAAATCCTGGAAAGCCTATTCCAGGCTGCCCATGCCTTTCCCTTACGTATTCGAAGGTCCTCACCTGACTTCCGGATCCATGATCCCTGGTAACAGAAGTCATCCACATGCTCAAGCATGCCATCTTTTGAGCTTATGCTCATCAGATCAGAGACTTGCTGAGGACTTTCAAAGTTAACTGTCAAAATGTTGGTCTTTCTGGAGTTAATAAAAAGACCAACACTAGAAGCAGCATGTTGTAATGAGCTGAGGAGCCGTTGGGCTCCCTCTAGTGATTCTGAGAGTACTCCTAAGTCATCAGCAAAGTCTAGATCAGTTAGGTACTTGGCAGGATTTCCTCGACTTCTGGAGCCAGTAGGTGGAATTATCATCACCCCATCACCATTATGATGATCTAAGGACATGCGTAGAACATAGTCAACAACAATTATGAACAAGAATGGTGCAAGTGTGTCTCCCTGGAGGACGCCCCATAACACTTCAAATTGTTCTGTGTCACCATCAACAGTAGACACAAATGTTGTCGAACCATCGTATACTGATCTGATTGCTGCAATAATTTCATCAGGAATCCCATATAATGAAAGTATGCTGAACATACGTGAGCGAGAGACTGAATCAAAGGCCTTGAAGAAGTCAACAAAGATAACAGCCAGATGCCTGTCTTTCTTTTTTGATAACTCTTCAATTATCCTTCTAAGTGCCAAAATGGGCTCCATGGTCCCACGACCTTTACGGAACCCATTCTGATTTCCACGGAGCAGTTCCTCAATGGGATCCCTGATGCGATTTAATAGAATTCTATTGTATAGCTTTGCAGCAATCGAGATCAATGAGATTCCCCGAAAAGAACCATAGAGTGTTAGGTTGCCCTTCTTGGGAACTGGCACCAACTTATTTGTTTTCATTTCTTGTGGGACTCTTGTTGTACAGTACATGTCTACTATGATGGGATAGATGAGCTTTAAACACTCAGGTAGTTTAAAGACCTCAGGGGGAACACCATCTACTCCACTGGCACGATTGGTCTTAATGCTCTTTGCAGCAGCCTTCACTTCTGCAAAGGAGATATCACCAATGGGAATATCTGGGAGTACAGACTCAGACACTTTTACTTCTATAAAGTTATCAGGCAATAAATACCCTGTCATTATTGAGGAGCTTTTCAAAGTGGGGCTTCCAACCATTGAGGCGATCGGCTGGTGATTCAGCCTTAACCAGTTTAATTGGTAGAATAAATATAGCATTGTTATTATCCCCCGGCAATGAAGGTTTGTTGAAGGTGGCTGGGGGCCAGTGGATCTAGTAATAATTAACGCAAAGATATGATTTGGTAGGCCTACGTGATATTAGTTTCTCAAACCAAACCTATCCATCCATTGACGTCCAAATACAGAAATATATCCAATTTCTCAATCCATACTAATCCGAATGTAATAATGTACACTGTAATGCAATACCGGTAATGTCAATGTCCAACCAAACAATGCGTTGAGTGTTATCGGACCAGCCTCCGAGAAATGTTAGGCTAATGGCACCTCGCTCTGTCGCATCAGTTTTTGTAGTGGTCTAGTTCCAGGCTACCAGAATCCGTTAGACCTAGTGCATGATATAGAATCAGCACATCCTGACATCTGTGCAACTCCTGAACTCAGGCGCGAGCATTTTACAGATGGTGGTCTAATTTATAATTATGGTCTTGTACCGCGAAACCGTGTATTATTTACAGATGTAGGCTAAATTTCGGATCTTGTACCGTGCACAGTACTGGTGGGCCTACACAGCTAGTGCATTTTGCCTAAAACAGGTCCCAGAGGTAAATCCTTACCCCACAGGCTGTGACTGTACCTCTCTGACTGACAGCGCAACAGCCCTCTCTCAAACATAGCCCGGAGAATCCAAAGATCAGTGACAAGTCTCTGTTTCAACTCTATTTATAATGGCTTCATATCACTGATAATAGTAACGCCGTTAAGTAATGGTGATATATTCTATAATATAAAATTATTCTAAATTCGGCAAAATGCCGTACAGTTTTACCAATTAATATGCAGAGCTATCAATCATCTTCAGATCTTTGCATTCAATTTTACCATCCATTCTTATTAGCCAAACATTAAAATTCCGAATTATTATGTCAATATTATGCCAATAATATGATAATATTATTGCTGCCAATATTATGATAACAGGTTATCAAACTCTAAAACCAATACGATAATAGAACTGGATAGATTAATGGGCAACCTTATTGGTAGAATACATATAGCATTATTATCATTTTTCTGGCATAATTTGTTTTATAGCTATAATGGTAATTATATCCTTCTATCTTACTTATTAAATATAAATGTATTTATTAATTAGTATTCTGGAGATGGACTAATAACAACTGTTCAAGTATTATTAGTATTTTTATTTTGCTATGAAAAAATATAAGTACTCTATAAAATACCGATATGGAAATTAATGAATTTACTATAATAATTGTTTACTTGGAATGTTTAATTTTTCAACATGTTGTGGACAATCTTTGTTGATATTTGTTTGTTGGGGTTCGTGTTTTTTACTTCTTTGATCTTGTAAGTTTGTATCCTACCTAATTATATAAACTTTATTTTACTATGTAGTTTAAATCTACTTTATACAATTTATTGATTGAATATTTCCTTTCGTACGGAGACAGGGGGGGGGGGGGGGGGGGGGGGACTGTACGCAAATCCCATCTTGGCGAATTAATATCCCGCCTCAATGTTCAAACCAAAACAATAACTTAAACACAATAGAACAGGTTACAGTTTTAATTCTAGGAGTAATCAGCTGTAATTTTCGTTTGGAGAGGGATGAATTTTATGGCGTCCAGTCCCCCCCCCCCCCCCCCCGCCCTATCTCAGCGTGTGACAGTATAAGATTTATTTCGAACTGAAGTACGACAGTTCGCACTATTATTGACAGTTTGTCGCAAAGAACCATCGTCAGTTATCATACAGCCCTTCGTAAAACTGAAACGAGTTCTCTACCAAGGGGTCAAGCAATTTTACGAATAAAATTACATATAAAAAATAATAGTTATTTTTGCTTTCGATGACCTCGTCAAAAGGTAAACACCCTCTCTGGGAGTCATCAGAAAAATTCAATACTTTAATAGTACTTTAGCTAATCCTTGCACCTACATCACCATATAGCTTTTTTATGAATATTATTTTCGTGGAATTAATTTTGTATATGAGCAATGTTTTTTGTTGTAATTTTGCTATTAATTGATATTTGTTTTTTACTTGTTAGCTGGTCGTGGAGGAAGCAACGATTATTCTCAGAATTAGGGATCCCTGGCCCACGGCCTTTACCTTTGTTTGGGAATATTTTATCATATGGTAGAGGGATGCACGAATTCGATATGAAATGCACTAAGAAATACGGCAAAACATTCGGGTTAGTTACCTAAACGATATAGAAAGTGTTTATCCCTCCGAAAACGGTGTCTCTGTATTTTATATATAATAACTATCTACATACTTGTAAGTAAAGTAGAACTTTACAGTGTGATGATCCGAGTGGATTTGTTACATGAACGAACGTTAGTGAGTGAGTGAAAATAAAGCCACGAGGATCAGAACACTGTAAAGTACTTTGCAACAAGTATGTATGTAGTTTTATTCCAAAATTTTAACATTACTAAATGATTGTACATATACATTATAAGTGATAGAAACTGCACAAATTATATTAGTTGCTGTATAAATAAATGTAAAAATGACATAAATTATGTTATTAATAAGTTAGCTAATATTTATGGTGGCGTTTGGAGCCAGGAGCCATGTTAGAATAATATATCTAGGCCGTACTGGTTATTAATATCTACACCCCGCATACCGGTAGGTAATGCTATAGGCCTATCTGGCTGTCAGGCAAATTTCCACCTATTGTTTACGTGGTATCCAATGACGGCGTTAAGTAATGTCCCCTTAGTGGACATTACTTAACGCCGTCATGGGTTACCACGTAAACAATAACACCAAATACAATACTAAATATACAGGGCAATACAATGCTGTAATGTCCTCTAAAGTTGTAAAGTGCTAAATATCAACTCGCTGTTAATACTAACGGCGTTGAGTAATGTTACAAATTTGTAATAAAAACCTTTTATATTTCGTTTCTATTCAATTCAAGTATTAAAAATATTATGAAAACGTTCACCAAAACTTACTTCATAAGGGATAAGAAATGAAAATTACATGGTTTATTACTGAGGCATTTTTCTCATAAAAGTTGCTAAACGGAATATTTGGAATACATTGTCACACGTTTTACGTGTTACGTTTGTAAGAAAACAGCGAACCCTTTTTTCCCTAGTCCGATTCGACTTATAGTCAAAGTAAAAAAGGTTATTACATGGACTGTCAATACCTTCTAGCTTAGGAACTTCTGAACAACCCCTGTTCCAAATTCATGATTCATTTTGAAGCACGTTGCGTGGAAGCACCTTACACATGGTAGATTTACAGTACCGGTATGGGTAAAATGGTGGTGCACTTGAACCGCAACTGCCACAAACATTATACTGTATTTATGAATTACAAAACATGCTGTCTATATTATCAAGTTGTCAGTTATTATTAACCAGCAGAACAATGTAGTCCATGAACTGCCAAAGTTTCTAAAATCAATCTGTTCACAATCTTCTAAATAGAGAATGTGTGTGTGCAGGATTCTTGCTTTTGGAGCATGGTGGTGCTTTCTTTTTGAGAAATATATTTCAAATACAACTTATTACAACGTTTTAATTTTCATGGCCCTTTCTATCCATCATCCCTCTCCAGGGGTGTTTCGACGCAAATAACAGCTGCTTACTCTCAAAAATAAAATTGTAACCTATTCTATTGTGTTTAGTTTATTGTTTTTGTTAAAATAACGTGCCACTGTAACCTGCTCCTTTCTCTAAATTGAGAATTTAACATTTGGCGGGATATTAATTCACCAAGATGGGATTTGCCTCTAGTTTTCCCCCTTTTCCCAGTTGTCTAAAGTTATTATTGACACTAAATACTGTGATGAAGTCGAAAAAACTAAACACCTACCAACGACTGCTTACTAAAGTATCAGGGAGGAAGATTGGGGCTGGAATAATCATTATGCATAGCAGGAATATAGAATGTGAACTAGTGATCTCTCTAAAGCAACTCTAATTCGATATATATTGTGGAATATTAAATTACTGTGAATCTAAAATAATTTGAATTGAATATTTTGTTGCGATTTTGTTACTTATGTTGATTATTTTGTTGTGACTGAATATAATTAATAATTAGTAGTAATAACAATAAATCGATGGGTCAAAACTTCGACTCAGGCTATTCCTCGTCTTAGGCCGCCAATAAAATGTCATATTTGTTTATATTATTATTTCCATCGCGATCGTTTCAGGATATACGAAGGCGCTTTCAGCATGTTGGTTACTTCGGATCCGGAGTTAATTAAGGCCATTTGTATCAAAGAATTCTCTAAATTTACTAACAGACGGGTGAGTTGGTACGGCTACCGGTGCGGTAGGCCTACTTCAGTTTATACAGCGCGTTTGACACTCACAGACGCACCCCAACTCATATACTGTAGGTCCTTGTCGGTTAGCGAAAGTTATTGGCAGCATTCTGGGATAATATGGAATACCCTATTTAATTAATTATTTATTTAGTTAACCCGGCATATTATAATTAATTTTATAAATATTATTATAATAAATATTTATCTTATATATAAACTATTTTATAAATTAATTGTTTTTTCAAATCCGAGTTCAAATTCGTCCATCATATATAAAATTCACGTTTGTTAAAAATTTCGTAATGTTATGGAATTACTTTCATTATTGTAGCGCTTCGAGGATGGAGACACTCGTTTACAGAGCATGCTAACTGCAGCGAAGGATGAACAATGGCACCGTTTGAGAACAACGTTGACACCAATTATGAGCGGAAATAAGCTGAAACAGGTCGGTAGTTATTGGAAAAATCTGAAACAGATCGGTAGTTGTTGGAATTGATATCTAACCTCAATGTTATTTTATATATTAAGGGGAAGTAGCAGGTTTTATACACTGGCACGTTCAAATAAGCAAACAGTCAGCCGAAGCCGGAGGCGACCCGAAGGCTCCTCTTTCGATAGCTGCTACCCGAGGGTAGGCGCTACTCCTATCCCAAGATTTGCTCCCAGTTATTTAACTGGCACTCGGTACTGGCACGTTAATCTAACCAAAACAATAAACAAAGTCAATAGAAGAAGTTACAGTTTTATTTTTAGGAGTAATTTTCACCCCCTACCTGCCGATTACTTTGTAGATGATTTCTTTGGTGGACCACTGCGCCGTCAATCTCAACACAATTATCGCCAAGGCAGCTGCTACGGGGGAGGCGGTCGAGCTTAAAGATTTATTTGGTGGATTCAGTATCAACGTTATTGCGGAATGCGGATTTAGCGTTAGAGTTGACTCTTCAGGGGACAAGGATGACCAATTTCTCTACCACGTTAAGAAGGCTTTCTTCACCAACTTTTTCAACCCCGTGATCCTTCTTATCCGTGAGTTGAATTATTTTATAGCAACAGTACTATAATAGGACGGACATATTTTAAGTTTATTTAGTTACTATTTGGGGTGAGCTACGACGTCTGTGAGACTTTAGCTAACATTCCGTTTTTAGTTCCGGCCAAACCGGCATTGTCCGCTTGTTTGTCCGTCCGTCCGTCCGACTGCCCTAATGTTTGAACGTGAATATTTCAGTAACGGCTCGCTCCAATGTTCCTCTCCTTATATTAATTTTTTTAATGTTTTAGTGATGTTCCCAAATGCCTGTACTCCCATATTATCGAAGCTTAAGTTATTTTCATTATTACCGAAAAACTCGAAAGAATTCTTCAGTAACTTAATTAACGACATTCTTAGTAAAAGGGAAACTTCTAAAGATTTTATCGGGGTAAGTAACCATTATCTATTGTACACCTGTATATTATAGGCCCATTTAAACTGTGGGTTGTGGGTGATGATGTAACGCTTGGGGTGGTTTAGAATTCACTGTTGCCACAAGAACTCTCTGAACCAACTCCACGAACATTTATGTTTTTAAGAAACACCTAAAATAACCGTTTAATTAAGCACATTTTCAGACTGAATCTACAGTATCTGCTTTATAAGTAATATATTAATTATTGATTTATTATTATGTAAAATTTAGTTTATCCCTTGTTGTACGGTGTAATTTACTTTACACCTTCCGTTGATATTTCACATTGATAGCAGTACAGTACAGGCCACCAGAAAACGCAGATTTGTACAATTGTGAACACATTTTATCAAATGTGTACCAGTGTAATGTAATGTTGTTGAACGGGACAATTGAACATAATTGAACATAATTGAATTGGCAACAACCAAAATTTTTTCGCCAAAGGATACAATTGAATACTTTTGAAACGCTTAGTAATCTGGAAACTCTCTGTAGTTAGCCGCGAACTGTCACTCACTGCAGCT
The DNA here is from genome assembly GCA_032718475.1 of Nemertoderma westbladi. Lineage (NCBI taxonomy): Eukaryota > Metazoa > Xenacoelomorpha > Nemertodermatida > Nemertodermatidae > Nemertoderma > Nemertoderma westbladi. Next base: position 424 of record JAUCBJ010000043.1, on the reverse strand, counting down.
GGAAATGCGATAAGGATTTTGTTTACCTTTATAGTGTGCGGTTAATAGTGTCTAGTAGGCAGGCCTATTGTTCGCGCTTTCAGACCTTTGGCAGTTTAACCCGCCAAATTAGAATGTCTTCTAGATAATAAATCTGCTTTTTAGTCTATGACAAGTATTTGATTCACTACACTAGTCGAAACCAATCCGTGCGCGACCATTCACCCGCTGGATATTCCCGGGAGATTGGGTTCGACGGTTTAATTTTTATTGCTATGTAAGCCTAATGTATTATTCGACTGACAGTATTATATAATCTCTGACAATATTATTCACCTTCGGTAATATTAACAGTTCCTTTAGGACGTGGCGCTTTATCTACATAAACAGAGTTATGACTTAAACTACTCGCAACGATATGGCTTAATTATAATCCACATATATG
>JAUCBJ010000042.1:0-71423 GCA_032718475.1 Nemertoderma westbladi | reverse complement strand
TTTTCGAACCATCGTATACTGATCTGATTGCCCCCCTCTCCCCACACCCACCAATGTGTAATCTGCAGAAAATAATTCTCACTATAGAACATCGCAGGCTATCCTCTGTTACTTTCTGGAAGGAACAGTTTTCTATATTTATGGTTGGGTTATTGGTTATATGTATGAGTGGAATGTATGCATGTATGCGTGGTGGTTGAACAGCGTGTAGCACCATACAGTAATTCCCACCATTGTAGTAGTTGTAATTGTAAACACCCACATTGACACACAAACACCCACAGGCTTAAGTGAGTTATGTGGTAGGACCGGGGCGAAGCGTATAATTTTAATATCGTGATATTGATTTAAGAGTTACAACTAAACTAATTTGTACAGAATACATAATATTAATAGTAAATTAACTGTACAGTGTACTGTTATGTTAAGACAGACACAAATTGCCTGGAACTGGAACAACAGAGGAATACCAATATGATATAATTATAATAGTATGGTAAAGTACGGACAATGTACACCAGTACAGAACTATAAATATATTCAATTTTTAATGGTTATTAATGTTATAAATTTGTAAATATATAATTATTAAATTAATCGATACCGACACATTTCTTTCCCAACATGTTAGCGACTTGGTAAAGCTGTTTATTGATTTCATCGAATTCCGGATTACACCTTTCCCTCACCCGTAAGTACCATTCCTTTACTTTGGGGTTTCTATCTGTCCAATCAATATCGATGAGCCAAAACTGGTTTAAAGCCGTGAACATCAAGTCCGCAATGGTTATATCATTTGAAACTAAGTATAAGTTATCCTTTTCGAATTGCATATTAATGTAATTATCTACAGCCGCATTGAAACCGTTGACCATTGTTTCCATTACACGAGGCTCTACCTCGGTTCCGTCTGTGGCGGGTTTTACGAACGCGTATTGGAACAACGCGTGACCCCGTGGGAGCAAGGAGCTCTGGCAGGCCGAAATAGCTTCATCTATTTTGGCGACTAACTTAATATCGTTTTCCGGGTACCAGTGGTCGTCCACTTTGTATTGCCGAGACAAATACCTCAGTATGGAAGAGGATTCCGTCAGTATAAAACCGTCCGCCTCCTGTATTGCTGGGACTTGATTCTTGGGATTAATCTTGGAATACCACTCACTAAACTGCTCATTCTTTATAAGGTTCACTATTTTTTTCTCGTAGGTTATTTTGTTTTTCTTCATAAATATTCCAACTGGACGTGACATTGGCGACATCGAGTCGAAGAAAAACTTTAGCGGAAGGGTTCCCATTGTATTGTCTATCGGATGGCTGAACAATATTGAATAATTTTAGCACACCACAATATATTTTAGTTAGAGGAACCACTGATGATGACTAATAATACTGTAATATAAAATTTGACTCATAGGCCTAGAGGTTAGAATTTAGGCATATATTTCAGTATTAAATAGGGTGAAATAGGGTGTTTGTTTAGGGTGCCTAACTACCTAAAGCAGCCAACCACCACAGCAGCTATTATCAGACTATAGTACTGTAGTACTACCGGTAGTACTGTAGTATTATTCCATCCCTACCAAGTGATCATTAAAATACGACCGTCCCACTATTGGACTGTCTCGGTTGCGGTAGGCCCCGTCAGCCCGTACTCGTACTGCCGTATGCTATTGTCAATTGTCATAGGCCCCCGTGTAACAGTGTAAATGTAATGTTGTATATTCCTGACGCTGACGGGACTACTAGGATCGGCATGCTGCATTGCAGCTGCATTATTAAGAATGCTGTGTCGTTCTGACGCTGACGGGAAAGGTCGTACATAACTACCAAATCGATATTCATATAGCATAGGCAGGGCTATGCCATGTTTCAGTGCTGTACTTCAGCACATTTGCAATGAGTGTTAGGTAGGCCTATGTCAGTACCCTGCAGTAGGTAGTAGCAAAAAACAGTAGCATAGAAAGTTAGAAACCACTCCACTATCAGACTATTGCACAGTATTACTATTTATGGTAGACCCAAGGACTACTGAGTAGTGAGTCACTCAAGTCAAGGACTACTTCAGTAGTCATTGGGTAGACCGCAACGCAACTGCAGTAGGCCAGTAGGCTACTTCAAGAGTACAACTACAGTACAACAGTACATGTACTTTCAGTTAGTACTGTAGTAGAGGTCAGAGGAGAGAACAGCAGAAGTCGTAGGTCTGAATTAGCTGACAGCTGCGCTGGCTGGTAGGGTTTTTAAATTGGCCTCCATTATTAGAATTTGAGTTCCACAGTATTTACAGTAGCTATGGTTACGTGGCTCTCTATTCGTTAGCTGGAATCCAATCAATCAATCGCTCTACAAGATTATGCTAAAAATAAAAATTGCAACCTTGACGATAAAAGCCATAGATTCAATTGTTGATTATTTTTAGGAACCGCCAAGTCACTTTCTGTAAGGAATCCTAGAAATTAAACCGTGTTGACAATGACCGAGTGAGTGACTGATCAAATTTAAAACGGCTCTAATGATTTTCCACATTTTTTGACCCATAGATGCATAGGACCAAAATGTAAGGTAACTCGCAAATTTTCAGACCCAAGGGGCGAGTGGTCTACGAATGAGACGCTCTGAGTGGCCGAAACTGAAACTCGATAAATCTCGACTATAATTATCGTCCGTACTCGCTAGGAACACGCCACATCTTAGTCTCAACACCCTGGGCCACGACCGTGTTGGGATGGGGGTCTAGGATTGGGACGCTCTGATTGGCAGAAACTGAAACTCGATAAATCTCGACTACAATTAAACGAAACTGGTCCATACTCGATAGGAACATCCCATACAATGGTCTATATACACCCCCCATATTATGTGGGTCACGATCCGTCTTTTGGGCAGGGGTCTATAGATATATGAGTTCTCATATTGGCCAAAACCATGGAACATCCATACTGTAATAAATCTCAACTAGATTAAAACGAAACTTTTCCAGAGCCGAAGAGATGGTAATGAGTTTATTCTTAGTTGACCCTGGTTTACCATACGATTCCTTCACTAGGCCCGTTGCTACTGTAGTGTCTGAATCAAGCGAATATGTTCCTATGTGTTTCTTCGTTCACAGGTAAACTGATGGTACAGTTGTACGAGAAAGGTTACGGTAAAGACGCTGCCGGTATCGCCATGGAAGCAATTCGCTTTGCTGGTGAACAACGAATGGATGTTTGTTTAATAGATACCGCCGGCAGGATGCAGGATAACGAGCCTCTCATGAGAGCATTATCGAAACTTATTAAGGTTAGTAAAAAACTGTAGAAATCTTAACGCTGATTTCCAAAATTACCATAAGGGCGTTGTCGCTGAGGTGTTGTGATTCATCACAACATGGTGCTGTTATTTTGTTTGCGTTTATCTCTTAGGTCAATGAACCCAACATGGTGCTGTTTGTTGGAGAAGCTTTGGTTGGTAATGAAGCTGTTGATCAACTCGTTAAGTTCAATCAAGCTTTAGCCGACAACTCGACGAGCGCAGACCCCAGACTCATTGATGGCATTGTCCTTACTAAGTTTGATACCATCGATGATAAAGTTGGTAAGTGTTGTTTGTTTCAGTTTACGCTTGTCCTTTAAAAGGCGTCTCAGGAAAGTCATGGGCTGTCCGCCATTCTTATTCACTCCGTTAGACGAGGAAAGTAATGTCCTCAACGCGGAGGCGGCTTTGTTCTAGTGTCAAGCTTGGGGGGACCAATGAGACACCTTCAATGGTGTATAGTGTCTGTTTGGAGATGTGTGCATTGTACTTGACACAATGAACGTGGCGTAGCAATCTTGTGCCATCCAAAAATTTGGTATCGTCAGTAGTCCCAGGATGAACTCACATGTAGGAGTACTGGTTCTGCTGCTGCCCTAAATAATCAAATCTTGAGATTCCTCATTATTCAGACTGCCTATATGTCTTCCCCATAAGTATCCTGACTTCCGGATCCATGATCCCGTCAAAATTTTGTTCTCCTTTAAATTTGAAAAACACCAAGAGAAGCAGCCTGTTCAAATGTCTTGTTAGACAGGGCCCTTTCCGTAATAGTCCCTTGTAGGCCTTGTAGGCCTTGTAGGCCACATTGACTGTGCTAAAAAATAACGTTTTTTATGTCACCCCCTCCCCCCCCCCCCCCCCCCCCCCCCTCCCCCTCCCACCTCCCCCTCCGACCTCACAAAAACTCTGTGGTCTAGAATAGATGTGACAGGTAACAATCAGGAAGAAAGCATTATAAACAATAATACGTAATGGCTGAAGGTTTTCATTTCAGAAATTTCTAAAATGTTCTCATTTCATCCCACTAGCGGTAGACTGGAGAACTAGAACTGCCGAGGGACTAGTGGCCAAACATAGACGCAACCTATTGATGGTCTACGATCTAGCAAGTATAAGTGCCAAGTTTTAGCTTAAAAGGATAACAAATAACAAAATGCGAGAAGGTTTTCACTCTCAGACATTACCACCTCTAGCGGCAAACTGTAGAAGTGTAGATGGAGATCCGTCCCACAAAGAAGCAGCCAGTTGTCTAGCACATATATGCCAAGTTTCAGGTTAAGCGAATAAAAATCAAGAAAATTGTGGAAGTTTTCACTTTCATACATTTCTCCCTCTTGCGGCAGACAAGAGAACTGCGGACGGATTAATCCACTATGAATTCCACAACCGATGGTATAGTACAAAGTTTCAGCTTGTACGGATTAAAAACAAAGAAATGAGAGAGAATTTAATTGACATGTATAGTCCTCTAGCGGGAGACTGTTGAACTGATGGTGTCAGAAAGCCCAACTTTTGGTCTTATGGTTGCCTACAAATTTTCAACTCGACAGCATTAAATGCGACAAAGTTATTAGCATGTTAAAATGGTAACGCAGACAACGACAACTATTTGCCATTATTGGCCCACCCCCCTAACAGTGTCAGGTCACTAAGGCTCCGCCAACTTCGTGGCTCGCCCTACAATACAATATCTCGCTCTTACTGGTTCTCTCAATTAATGACTGAGACTGCGGACTGAATTAGTGCAACTTCGAGGAACTGATTAAAATCTCCAGAACGATGCCATCAAGACCTGATTAGGTATTCATACATTCTTTTGGCAATGAGATGTATGTATGCAACGGGGACTCACTTGTATGCAGTAAGTGAGTGTAAACAGTACCCTGGATCATGCTTTCCTAGCTTATCTGTTGTTCTGGATACAGATTTCATGCAATCATGCGATCTAAAGCTCCAATAGCAATATAATTGATTTTCTTTCAGTTCGGCGGTGATAAAATGAAATCCATTAATATTAATCGATAAAGGCCGTTTCGTGTTTCGAACCAGTTTAGTTATTAGAGTAGTTCCTCCCAGTTACTTGGTAGGCCTACATATTCATATGCGCCTCACCATTATAATGCATCACCGTCTCCAAATCCTGTGCGCGACACAGTGCGAGACCACCCTTGGATATCCCTAATTCATTACAGTGACTGGATGAGACTCCTCCGTCGTACCTTTAGGGTGCTGCTTGCTTTGGTAATAAGATGTTACTACCGAGATTGTATAAGGCTCAATAAGAGCATTGAATCTTACTCCATGCAACCTGCGCAGTATTCTTCTGCATATCAATTCACAGACATTCAAACGCACTTACTCTGACCTTAGTCGCCTTATCCGCTGGTCGTTGACCTTGTTTTAGATGACATCTTTGAACAGTGAACACCCGGTCATTAGTCCTACTATATTGTCTTTAATACAGGTGCTGCTATATCAATGACGTATACCACCGGTCAAACCCATTGTGTTTGTCGGCACTGGACAGACCTACACTGATCTCCGCAATCTCAACGTGAAATCTGTTGTCAACTCCTTGATGAAAGCCTAACCAAAAGCTCAAGCTGTATTCGGTAGAACTATTATACTGATTGTTGGGGAAGGTTTCTTTATTTGTGGTGTCTGTGTGCATGAGGGATTTGTTAACAGAAAAAATAGCCCGTAAATTACTAAAAATTTGCGGAGAAGTTAATTAGTTGATGATTTAATTGTTTAATTGAATTACACCTTGACCCATAAAATAGTGTCATTTTCTGATGACACGGACCCACCCCCCCCCCCCCCCCCAAATTTTTCTACAAATGTTTATCATATTGCTTGAAATTTGAAACACAACTAGTTCAACTCGCCGTGGTTGTTACCATGAAGCCGGAATTTCCGAATTTGCCTTAAAGTTTTTTTAATAAGAGTTTTAAGAAAGTGTATTTTGCGAATTCGCACGTCCTTCGTATCGCGGCCTTTCTTAACATTTAGTCGTGATTTATTTATATCATTGGAAAACTTGTGTCAAAAGGATTCCAAATATGTAACAATCTCTGAATGTTGTTGATATTATTTATATCATTAGTACACCATGTCGTTATTCAGTTAATCCCCCCCCCCCCCCCCCCCCCCCCCTATGAGATTACATGAAATTTGAAACATAGATAGTTTCACCTACGTTTTAGTGGGTGAGCCACAATTTTTATTTTTGCTTTCAATTTTTAGGAACAAGCATTTGAAAAAAGGTGTGTCCGCCGATGTTTCAACAGTTCATTTAACTTTATTTTTAATTCACTGCAGTTAATTCTCGACCTTATAGTGGTGGTATTGCTGAATGCTGCTAGAAAGCTGGCCAAGGAAGGATTCCAAATATGTAACACAATCTGAATTTTTTCGTAAAATAGCTGAGATATGAGCGTTAAAAAGTTGCATAGGCTGTTTTATTTTATTAAATAAAAATACTATATTCTAGAACATTTTGTTAATCTATAAATAGCTTCGTAATAGTATGATTCAATTCAATTTCAATATATTTAATCAATCAAGTTGATATAAGATAATGTGTCAGTGAACATAGAAAGTTAGTTTTAAAAGTTTAAAGTAACGAATACAAATCAGCCGGCGAACTAATAAAAGTTAATCTTTGCTTAAATTATAGTTAGGTAATAAAAACTGGTTCAAACCAATTGAGGTTAGAAATCCGCGCTTAACGTGTTAAACCGTTCCGTCACTTGAGTCGATTCCAAAATATTCCAAGATCTTCTCGTGCTTCCGACCAAATGAGAATCCTGACAGTTCGAATGTGGCTTTAATAAAATCCGTGTTATTCATATCATTTGTCGATGCTGGTCCCTTTAGTTACAGTATACTTTCTAGAATTTTATTTTTCGAATATTCGTAATAAACCATGGATTTTAAAGTGGGGCACGGGAATTCTCTGAGACATTTTCAAAAAGTAGAACCTAAGCCCTTATAATTGCGGGTTACATCTTTCAGCAGCAGATTGCTTTTGAGAGCTTTTTGTATCGTTTGATTAGGACATTTATTAGCACGAATTAGTGACGCGCTGCTGATCGGAAAGCTTCCACATCTAAATCATTCGTGTCAGATAAGGAAAGAATGGTAGAGTTACCGAGAAATAGTAAAGGGCGCAATGTTTTCCGGTTATTGGTGTTTATAAAATTCCTTTGACTTTCTGTTAACGCTCCAAGGTTGAATGCAAAGGGATTGCAGGTAATGCATAAGACTTCCAAAGTGTTGCAATGTCGTCTGTTTTCAGCAGTTTTGCATTCCAACCAGCCCTATGGAATGTCTCGGATAGTATTACTATCGACTTTAACAGTCATTATATATGTCATGAATTCTAGAATATAGCTTGTATCCTAAAAACTTGATTGTTGGGGAGGCTGGAATTAATGTTCCGTTTATATTAATAATACAAGGTGTTGTCTCTTTGTCGTCTCTAGCTGCAGTCATCCACTTTGTTTTGTCTATTTCTATTCGCAATCCCAGCTTCTGTAATTCAGAGTTAATTTCAGTCGCCATTAATTCAACTTCAGCAGGATTATTACATAATAACAGTATATCATCAGCATCTATAATGCAGGTGTTGTTGCTATGGCAACCAAATCCCTTTGCTTGCAGATGTTTGCACATATCCGTCAGGTAGAAGTTGAAGAGGTGAGGTGAAATCAGTGACCCTTGTTTTACACCACGTTTGATATAAAACCCGTTGACATCTATTTCGCTGCCAAACCTAAAGAAGATCCTGCTGATAGAATAATATTCAATCAACAAGCGGCATATATGTGGGTTCATTCGGGTAGAGAGTTTATAAAATAGCTTTAAATGGTCGATATTATCAAACCCATCTTGTATATCCATCTGACAGATAAACATTATTTCTCCACGCTGTCGTTGACACTCGATTAATTCCAGTGCTGTTGCTACCACTAAGTCGGCACCGATACTTTGTTTGTATGCCACCTGTGCGTCACTATTTTCTAAAACTAAGCAATCCAAGTAGTTCCTCAATATAAGTGACTCGAAAATTTTCGCAAAAACACTGATCGAGCTAATAGGACGGTAGGAACCACCCATATTAATGTATTTTCCTTTGTCCTTATATAGGTATGTCATGGATGTGTCGCCAAATTGTGTAGGCAATTTACCAATATTGAGGGCGCATTTAATGATATCACCAATCACATACATATTACATCACAATCTGCATTAAAGAGGTATGATTAAAGAGGTATGCATTGCTGCTCGCTCAGCTACATGGTATGTAATAAACAATTGTTCCAGAATATGAGAGTATATTTATTAAATATAATAATAATAGCTGAATTGGAAACTAAATACATGCAACGTTCGAATGCCCATATATCAGCTATTTCCCAACCAAATTCAAATGTTTTGATTTTTTTAGAATCCTTACATGGCCAGCTTTAAGGTTGCCACTATAAGGTTGAAGAATAATTGCAGTGTAACTGGTGAAATGTCGCCGGAGACACTTTTTCAAACACTTTCGTTTCAAATTTCATGCAATCTCATTACGGGGGGGGGGGGGGGGGGTACCTGAATAAAGACACTATATTCCAGGACGCCAATTGGGGTGTCGTCGAATTTCCCCTGGAGAGGGATGAATTTTTATTGCGTCCAGTCCCCCCCCCCCCTCCCCCCCCCCCCCCCCCTCCCTCCCTATCTGTTTCTCACAGTATGCACCAAAGCTATTTTAATTTTAGTATCATAGGATTTTGTACGTATTATGAATTTACTATTAAGAATATTAATATATTATGTGATAATATTATTAGTTTACCGGTTACAATCATTGAATTTAATTATATTGTCAGACTCGGTTCGCCCCTAATTATTGTATACATGGAATATATGGAATCAAAATATTGACAAATTATATGGAACTTGTATACTACTACAGTAGTAAGCAAGTTCGATATAATTTGTCAATATATTTTGACTTTCAATAACTATAAAGTTTTTGGTAATTGTGTAGGACATATGAATTCTTTACTCTCACTCAAATGACTACTAGTACGACAGAATAACACGTGTCATCACTTTAATATGATATTTGTTAATATTAATAAAATTACCCACTTTGTTATTCATATCGTATATATCCATTATATTATATTTTAGTTTTGACATCTATTGAACGAAAAGCTAAAAAAATTAGTGAAAGTTATTGCAAACATTTATATATTTTATTTGCGAAATTTATAACTTTTTTAAAATTTACCTTCTTGTGATGGTATCTATCTTTGGAATTATTATCCTAACATATTTTTGACATCAGCACGGATGCGGATGCGGATGCGGATGTGGATGCGGATGCGGATGCGGATGCGGATGCGGATGCGGATGCGTCTGTCTCTTAAAACATTCATACTTTTGTCCGGCCTCCCTTCTATATAAAGATTCCACCAGCTTATTACTATTCTTATTTTATTTTAATATTCATTCCCAATAATTTAACAAACAAATTTATTGCTACCAGTGCTTATCCTTAATACACCAGGACCTAATGCATTTACTTCTGCCAAGTTGTTATCTAGTAAGAAATAATTTTAATTATTTTATATTTTGATAATTTTAAAGATAAAAAAGTTTAAAGTAAAAAAAGTAATTATTAATGAAATTTTTTTATATTAGTGCGGTTATTGTTGGACATGCGCAGACAGGATGCTTAGATAGTGCATGTAACATCCGCATGTAACATCCACATCTAACGTCCGCATGTAACATCCGCATGTAACATCCGCATCTAACATCCGCATATAACATCCACATCTAACATCCGCATGTAACATCCACATGTACCATCCGCATATAACATCTGCATGTAACATCCGCATCTAGCATCCGCATGTAACATCTGCATGTAACAACCGCATATAACATCCGCATGTAACAACCGCATCTAAAATCCGCATGTACCATCCGCATATAACATCTGCATGTAACATCCGCATGTAACAGCCGCATATAACATCCGCATGTAACAACCACGTGTAACATCCGCATATAACATCCGCATGTAACATCCGCATCTAACATCCGCATGTAACATCCGCATATAACATCCGCATGTAACATCCTCATTATTATTATTATTAAAATAGATTTACACGATAACGTGACGGGGTCCCCCCCTAGTGAGTTAACAACGCACAAATTTATCTAATAAATATTTACATACTTGTGTGTAAAGTAGCACTTTACAGTGTGATGATCCGAGTGGCTTTGTTACACGAACGAACGTTAGTGAGTGAGTGAAAATAAAGCCACGAGGATCAGAACACTGTAAAGTACTTTGCAACAAGTATGTATGTAGTTTTATTCCAAAATTTTAACATTACGAAATGATTGTATATATATTATAAGTGATAGAAACTGCACAAATTATATTAGTTGCTGTATAAATAAATGTAAAAATGACATAAATTATGTTATAAATAAGTTAGCTTATATTTATGGTGGCGTTTGGAGCCATGTTAATAATATAGCTACTGGTTATTAATAGCTATACCCCGCCTACCGGTAGGTAATGCAGTAGGCCTATCTGGCTGTCAGGCAAATTTCCACCTATTGTTTACGTGGTATCCAATGACGGCGTTAAGTAATGTCCCCTTAGTGGGACATTACTTAACGTCGTCATGCGTCGTCACGTAAACAATAACACCAAATACAATACTAAATGTACAGGCCAATACAATGCTGTAATGTCCTCTAAAGTTGTAAAGTGCTAAATAACAACTCGCTGTTAATACTAACGGCGTTGAGTAATGTTACAATTTTGGAATAAAATATCTTACAGTATTGCATTCATACAACAGGCCCTATATAATAAGATTGTAATAGTTTATATTGTACAAAATACAACACATGTCTAGAATCGCTTACATTATTTATGTACACTATTTACTTAAAACGTTAAACAAATAAAATGTCAAGCAATATCTCATTGTATAAATTATACAGTAAAGTGTATTGGCTATGCAATAAAATTAAGTAAAATTACACGTACAGTAGGTCAATTCAATAAAATTTCATAAAAATAACAGAACTAAGTACTATAGAATTGTGACAACGTGCTTGCATTTAAAATGGTTTAGCTATACAGTAAAATTCATAAAAATAACAAACAGTTTCTAAGTAAAATGATTGGATTAAAATTATATAATGTACAATATTTACTAAAAGACTAAAAATTCAGTAAAATTTCATAAAATAACAAAGTACAATACTATAAAATTATGACGTCACACGCATTTATATGAAATGGTTTGGCTTTTAAAGAAAACGATTGCATTAAAATTATATATGTACAGTATTTACTTAAAATGATTAATGATTTACATAAAATAACAATCAATAATAGGGCAATAAATATAGATGTAGGTCTAATTAAGGCGTTATGATTATGGGTTGAGAAGGTCAGCAAGATTCGGGAGACACAAATTACAATTCATTTGGACACAATCGCAGTTTAATCTCCATGTACAGTTGATATCTACGTCATATCGTTTATGGAAGTGTCGCCAGAATATGTGAGGTTTCATCAAGAAACCGACCTACGGTTACAAAAAATAATTTTGTGTTTTTTTATTGATTCAAATACACATGAATATGCTGAATCGAACACTGAAAACAGATTTCAAATCCGATAAAGTCTTGTCGAGATATTGAGTTTTGAAAATTAGTACAGTAGTCTAATGACCAAATATTAACAAAGTTTTGAGAAAAACGGCTTTAAAGTTATGAGAGTTTCAAACGTTCCCGCCAATTTTCTGTAATTGGGGGGATTTTCAAATGTAAACTTTTACGATATTTTAAAGCAGACTTGTAAAAAATTAGGTACATACTTCAAAATTCAGATACACATCAGTGTATCGAACTTTGGCGACAATATTTTAATTTGTATTTTTATTGGAGGTCACTCTGTCTGTTTGTCTGAATACTTGTATGTTTGTCTGTCAAAAATGTAACAAATAAATAAATAAAGCACCACCACCTAAATTTGTTTGCTATTGGGTTTTTATTGGGTTGCTATTGACATTCTGTCTGTCTGTTTGTCTGTCTGTCTGTCAAAATTGAGAAATAAATCAAATTAAGAAACATATCTATTTATGGGGTTTTCTTGGTCGGTGATTTCATTTCCGGTAGCTATTTTTACGTTTGATTGATTATTTAATGTTTTTACGTCTGTCAGTCTGTCGGTCTGTCTGTTTGTCTGTCACAATTGAGAAATAAATCAAATTAACAAACAAACTTATTTATGGAGTTTTCTTGGTCGGTGATTTCATTTACGGTAGCTATTTTTACGTTTGATTGATTATTTAATGTTTTTACGTCTGTCTGTCTGTCGGTCTGTCTGTCTGTTTGTCTGTCAAAATTGAGAAATAAATCAAATTAACAAATAATTATGGGGTTTTCTTGGTCAGTGATTTCATTTCACCCAAAATCAAAATATTTTGTTAGATATCATGTTTCCCTAATTTTTGACAGACAAACCGACACACAGACAGACAGACAGACTGACTAACTCGAATTCAGACAAGCAGGATAGCGTCAAACCCATAAATCGGCATTGGAAATGGAATCGCCTTCCAAGAAAACCCCCAAAGCAAAACATTTTGTTAGATATCATGTTTCCCTAATTTTTGACAGACAAACCGACACACAGACAGACAGACAGACAGACAGACAGACAGACAGACAGACAGACAGACAGACAGACAGACAGACAGACAGACAGACAGACAGACAGACAGACAGACAGACAGACAGACAGACAGACAGACAGACAGACAGACAGACAGACAGACAGACAGACAGACAGACAGACAGACAGACAGACAGACAGACAGACAGACAGACAGACAGACAGACAGACAGACAGACAGACAGACAGACAGACAGACAGACAGACAGACAGACAGACAGACAGACAGACAGACAGACAGACAGACAGACAGACAGACAGACAGACAGACAGACAGACAGACAGACAGACAGACAGACAGACAGACAGACAGACAGACAGACAGACAGACAGACAGACAGACAGACAGACAGACAGACAGACAGACAGACAGACAGACAGACAGACAGACAGACAGACAGACAGACAGACAGACAGACAGACAGACAGACAGACAGACAGACAGACAGACAGACAGACAGACAGACAGACAGACAGACAGACAGACAGACAGACAGACAGACAGACAGACAGACAGACAGACAGACAGACAGACAGACAGACAGACAGACAGACAGACAGACAGACAGACAGACAGACAGACAGACAGACATACTGATCGACAGTCTAGAATCCGTCAGCCGTGGAAAGTAACAATTGAAATGAAATCACTGAACAGGAAAACTCATAGCGAAAATTATCCTGTAGGACAAATACAATTATAGTATGTTGAAAAAGTAATAGCTATCTTACAAAAAATTGACCACTTAAATTTATACTAATTTCAAAATAAGTGAGGTCTACAAAAAATCAAATAACTCCAAAACTAAAATAGATATGAAAATTTCGTTTACAGTTTCAGAATTACCAAAAAATTCCGTTCTAGAAAAAGTAAAAAAATAAAATTCGATTTTGTAAAACCAAATGAACTATTTTGACTTCACCTTTAATTCTATGAAATAATATTTTGTAACGGTAGGTCGATTTCTTGATCAAACCTCACATATGTCTAGGAGTCGGGCCTTTAGTCCAACATGGTAAAAAAATTCAGTTCGCGATGGTAACTGATTAGCTAGAAGCGGCGCACGGAACCAACAATTTTGCTTCGAAATGCATTTCCGTGGTTGCGATATATCGAATGTAAGGTGATTTGTACTACGAGTATTCCTGTCCCGATTGTGCGTCTTTATTTTAATGTGCTGCGTCCAGTCGATGTGATATTTATTATTTTTAATATTGTTAGAAGGTCACATAATTGGAGGTATATAGATATTGGGAGTGCATTTAGTTTTAATAGTCTTTCTTTGAATGTATAACTCATCACTGCCTAATAACCAAATTGTACTTTAGAGTTGCAGGGACGGATTATGGATTTTCGGGCCCCCGGCAGTCGCATCTTTTGTGCCCCTACCCCCCCCCCCCCACCCCCCCCCCGAAAACAAATTGAAAAAAATGTTGGACCCCGTTGGTAAAAAGTAATTATTATTATTTACTGTAAGTAATTATTATTTTTTCCTAAAATTACTGTACCATCCAAAATACTGTATATTTAGGTACGACTGAGAGCGTACACGCGCCGCTGGGTAGTGAGATTCTGAGAAATAATGTGTGACTTTGATTGATTGTGATATAATTTTGAAAATATATCGGTAAATCAATGAATTAGACACAAAAATTATTTAGAAAAAGCATTTTGCTAGCCTTGTGACTACTGAACTCGTGAATGATTTCAGATAAATATAATTGAACAGTAAAGTAAATGCCACATTCCCACCCACCTTTCTATCTATCTTCCCACATTCCCATCCAACTTTCTAT
Source organism: Nemertoderma westbladi (assembly GCA_032718475.1). NCBI lineage: Eukaryota > Metazoa > Xenacoelomorpha > Nemertodermatida > Nemertodermatidae > Nemertoderma > Nemertoderma westbladi. The sequence continues at coordinate 56,557 of JAUCBJ010000042.1, read as the reverse complement.
CTATCTTCCCACATTTCCATCCACCTTTCTATCTATCTTCCCACATTCCTATCCATCTTCCCACATTCCCACCCACCTCTCTATCTACCTTCCCACATTCCTAACCATCTTCCCACATTCCCATCCAACTTTCTATATATCTTCCCACATTCCCATCCACCTTTCTATCTATCTTCCCACATTTCTATCCATGTTCCCACATTCCCATCCACCTTTCTATCTATCTTCCCACATTCATATCCATTGTCCCACATTCCCATCCACCTTTCTATCTATCTTCCCACATTCCCATCCACCTTTCTATATATCTTCCCACATTCCTATCCATCTTCCCACATTCCCACCCACCTTTCTATCTATCTTCCCACATTCCTAACCATCTTCCCACATTCCCATCCAACTTTCTATCTATCTTCCCACATTCCCATCCAACTTTCTATCTATCTTCCCACATTCCCATCCACCTTTCTATCTATCTCCCCACATTTCTATCCATCTTCCCACATTCCCATCCAACTTTCTATCTATCTTCCCACATTCCCATCCACCTTTCTATCTATCTTCCCACATTCCTATCCATCTTCCCACATTCCCACCCACCTTTCTATCTATCTTCCCACATTTCTATCCATGTTCCCACATTCCCATCCACCTTTCTATCTATCTTCCCACATTTCTATCCATGTTCCCACATTCCCATCCACCTTTCTATCTATCTTCCCACATTCATATCCATTTTCCCACATTCCCATCCACCTTTCTATCTATCTTCCCACATTCCCATCCACCTTTCTATATATCTTCCCACATTCCTATCCATCTTCCCACATTCCCACCCACCTTTCTATCTATCTTCCCACATTCCTAACCATCTTCCCACATTCCCATCCAACTTTCTATCTATCTTCCCACATTCCCATCCACCGTTCTATCTATCTTCCCACATTCCTAACCATCTTCCCACATTCCCATCCAACTTTCTATCTATCTTCCCACATTCCCATCCACCTTTCTATATATCTCCCCACATTTGTATCCATCTTCCCACATTCCCATCCAACTTTCTATCTATCATCCCACATTCCCATCCACCTTTCTATCTATCTTCCCACATTCCTATCCATCTTCCCACATTCCCACCCACCTTTCTATCTATCTTCCCACATTCCCATCCAACTTTCTATCTATCTTCCCACATTCCCATCCACCTTTCTATTTATCTTCCCACATTCCTATCCATCTTCCCACATTCCCACCCACCTTTCTATCTATCTTCCCACATTCCTAACCATCTTCCCACATTCCCATCCAACTTTCTATCTATCTTCCCACATTCCCATCCACCTTTCTATCTATCTTCCCACATTCCTAACCATCTTCCCACATTCCCATCCAACTTTCTATCTATCTTCCCACATTCCCATCCACCTTTCTATCTATCTCCCCACATTTCAATCCATCTTCCCACATTCCCATCCAACTTTCTATCTATCTTCCCACATTCCCATTCACCTTTCTATCTATCTTCCCACATTCCCACCCACCTTTCTATCTATCTTCCCACATTCCTATCAATCTTCCCACATTCCCACCCACCTTTCTATCTATCTTCCCACATTCCTAATCATCTTCCCACATTCCCATCCAACTTTCTATCTATCTTACCACATTCCCATCCACCTTTCTATCTATCTTCCCACATTCCTAACCATCTTCCCACATTCCCATCCAACTTTCTATCTATCTTCCCACATTCCCATCCACCTTTCTATCTATCTTCCCACATTCCCATCCACATTTCTATCTATCTTCCCACATTTCTATCCATCTTCCCACATTCTCATCCAACTTTCTATCTATCTTCCCACATTCCCACCCACCTTTCTATCTATCTTCCCACATTCCTATCCATCTTCCCACATTCCCACCCACCTCTCTATCTACCTTCCCACATTCCTAACCATCTTCCCACATTCCCATCCACCTTTCTATCTATCTTCCCACATTCATATCAATTTTCCCACATTCCCATCCAACTTTCTATCTATCTTCCCACATTCATATCCATTTTCCCACATTCCCACCCACCTTTCTATCTATCTTCCCACATTTCCATCCACCTTTCTATCTATCTTCCCACATTTCTATCCATCTTCCCACATTCCCATCCACCTTTCTATCTATCTTCCCACATTCATATCCATTTTCCCACATTCCCATCCTACTTTCTATCTATCTTCCCACATTCATATCCATTTTCCCACATTCCCACCCACCTTTCTATCTATCTCCCCACATTCCTAATCATCTTCCCACATTCCCATCCAACTTTCTATCTATCTTACCACATTCCCATCCACCTTTCTATCTATCTTCCCACATTCCTAACCATCTTCCCACATTCACATTCCCATCCAACTTTCTATCTATCTTCCCACATTCCCATCCACCTTTCTATCTATCTTCCCACATTTCTATCCATCTTCCCACATTCCCATCCACCTTTCTATCTATCTTCCCACATTCATATCCATTTTCCCACATTCCCATCCAACTTTCTATCTATCTTCCCACATTCATATCCATTTTCCCACATTCCCACCCACCTTTCTATCTATCTCCCCACATTCCTAATCATCTTCCCACATTCCCATCCAACTTTCTATCTATCTTCCCACATTCCCATCCACCTTTCTATCTATCTTCCCACTTTCATATCCATTTTCCCACATTCCCATCCAACTTTCTATCTATCTTCCCACATTCATATCCATTTTCCCACATTTCTATCTATCTTCCCACATTCCTATCCATCTTCCCACATTCCCACCCACCTCTCTATCTACCTTCCCACATTCCTAACCATCTTCCCACATTCCCATCCAACTTTCTATCTATCTTCCCACATTCCCATCCACCTTTCTATCTATCTTCCCACATTTCTATCCATCTTCCCAAATTCCCATCCACCTTTCTATCTATCTTCCCACATTCATATCCATTTTCCCACATTTCCATCCACCTTTCTATCTATCTTCCCACATTCCCATCCACCTTTCTATCTATCTTCCCACATTCCTATCCATCTTCCTACATTTCTATCCATCTTCCCACATTCCCATCCACCTTTCTATCTATCTTCCCACATTCCTATCCATCTTCCCACATTCCAATCCAACTTTCTATCTATCTTCCCACATTCCTATCTATCTTCCCACATTCCTATCCATCTTCCTACATTCCTATCCATCTTCCCACATTCCCATCCACGTTTAATCTATCTTCCCACATTCCCATCCACATTCCTATCCATCTTCCTACATTCCTATCCATCTTTCCACATTCCCATCCACGTTTAATCTATCTTCCCACATTCCTATCCATCTTCCTACATTTCTATCCATCTTCCCACATTCCCATCCACCTTTCTATCTATCTTCCCACATTCCTATCCATCTTCCCACATTCCAATCCAACTTTCTATCTATCTTCCCACATTCCTATCTATCTTCCCACATTCCTATCCATCTTCCTACATTCCTATCCATCTTCCCACATTCCCATCCACGTGTAATCTATCTTCCCACATTCCCATCCACATTCCTATCCATCTTCCTACATTCCTATCCATCTTCCCACATTCCCATCCACGTTTAATCTATCTTCCCACATTCCCACATTCCCATCCACCTTTCTATCTATCTTCCCACATTCCTATCTATCTTCCCACATTCCTATCCATCTTCCTACATTCCTATCCATCTTCCCACATTCCCATCCACGTTTAATCTATCTTCCCACATTCCCACCCACCTTTCTATATATCTTCCCACATTCCTATCCATCTTCCCACATTCCCACCCACCTTTCTATCTATCTTCCCACATTCCTAACCATCTTCACACATTCCCATCCAACTTTCTATATATCTTCCCACATTCCTATCCATCTTCCCACATTCCCATCCACCTTTCTATATATCTTCCCACATTCCTATCCATCTTCCCACATTCCCACCCACCTTTCTATCTATCTTCCCACATTCCTAACCATCTTCACACATTCCCATCCAACTTTCTATCTATCTTCCCACATTCTCATCCACCTTTCTATCTATCTTCCCACATTCCTAACCATCTTCCCACATTCACTTTCCCATCCAACTTTCTATCTATCTTCCCACATTTCTATCCATCTTCCCACATTCCCATCCAACTTTCTATCTATCTTCCCACATTCCCACCCACATTTATATCTATCTTCCCACATTCCTATCCATCTTCCCACATTCCCACCCACCTCTCTATCTACCTTCCCACATTCCTAACCATCTTCCCACATTCCCATCCAACTTTCTATCTATCTTCCCACATTCCCATCCACATTTCTATCTATCTTCCCACATTTCTATCAATTTTCCCAAATTCCCATCCACCTTTCTATCTATCTTCCCACATTCATATCCATTTTCCCACATTCCCATCCACCTTTCTATCTATCTTCCCACATTCCCATCCACCTTTCTATATATCTTCCCACATTCCTATCCATCTTCCCACATTCCCACCCACCTTTCTATCTATCTTCCCACATTCCTAACCATCTTCACACATTCCCATCCAACTTTCTATCTATCTTCCCACATTCCCATCCACCTTTCTATCTATCTTCCCACATTCCTAACCATCTTCCCACATTCACTTTCCCATCCAACTTTCTATCTATCTTCCCACATTCCCATCCACCTTTCTATCTATCTTCCCACATTTCTATCCATCTTCCCACATTCCCATCCAACTTTCTATCTATCTTCCCACATTCCCATCCACCTTTCTATCTATCTTCCCACATTCCTATCCATCTTCCCACATCCCCACCCACCTTTCTATCTATCTTCCCACATTCCTATCCATCTTCCCACATTCCCACCCACCTTTATATCTATCTTCCCACATTCCTAACCATTTTCCCACATTCCCATCCAACTTTCTATCTATCTTCCCACATTCCCATCCACCTTTCTATCTATCTTCCCACATTTCTATCCATCTTCACACATTCCCATCCAACTTTCTATCTATCTTCCCACATTCCCATCCACCTTTCTATCTATCTTCCCACAGTCCTATCCATCTTCCCACATTCCCACCCACCTTTCTATCTATCTTCCCACATTCCTATCCATCTTCCCACATTCCAATCCAACTTTCTATCTATCTTCCCACATTCCCATCCAAATTTCCATCCGTCTTCCCACATACCCATCCACCTTCCTATCTATCTTCCCACATTCCCATCCACCTTTCTATCTATCTTCCCACATTCCTAACCATCTTCCCACATTCCCATCCAACTTTCTATCTATCTTCCCACATTCCCATCCACCTTTCTATCTATCTTCCCTTATTTCTATCCATCTTCCCACACTCCCATCCAACTTTATATCTATCTTCCCACATTCCCACCCACCTTTCTATCTATCTTCCCACATTCCTAACCATCTTCCCACATTCCCACCCACCTTTCTATCTATCTTCCCACATTCCTAACCATCTTCCCACATTCCCATCCAACTTTCTATCTATCTTCCCACATTCCCATCCACTTTTCTATCTATCTTCCCACATTTCTATCCATCTTCCCACATTCCCATCCACCTTTATATCTATCTTCCCACATTCATATCCATCTTCCCACATTCCCATCCACCTTTCTATCTATCTTCCCACATTCCCATCCACCTTTCTATCTATCTTCCCACATTCATATCCATCTTCCCACATACCCATCCACCTTTCTATCTATCTTCCCACATTCCCATCCACCTTTCTATCTATCTTCCCACATTCCTATCCATCTTCCCACATGCCCACCCACCTTTCTATCTATCTTCCCACATTCCTAACCATCTTCCCACATTCCCATCCAACTTTCTATCTATCTTCCCACATTCCCATCCACCTTTCTATCTATCTTCCCACATTTCTATCTATCTTCCCACATTCCCATCCAACTTTCTATCTATCTTCCCACATTCCCATCCCCCTTTCTATCTATCTTCCCACATTCCTATCCATCTTCCCACATTCCCACCCACCTTTCTATCTATCTTCCCACATTCCTATCCATCTTCCCACATTCCCACCCACCTTTCTATCTATCTTCCCACATTCCTAACCATCTTCCCACATTCCCATCCAACTTTCTATCTATCTTCCCACATTCCCATCCACCTTTCTATCTACCTTCCCACATTTATATCCATCTTCCCACATTCCCATCCAACTTTATATCTATCTTCCCACATTCCCATCCACCTTTCTATCTATCTTCCCACATCAGGTTTACGGTCAGCTACCGTAAAACCCAACGTGACCCTCGCCCCCTCCCCCAACGTCGCTCAGCTCCAGCGTTTGTGGTGGGGACAGGTAAAGGGAGTCAAGCTGGGGGTTTGAGTGCGGCCCCAACGGACATTTTTGTCTTTCGGTTGGAAAAGGGAACCAAAGCGTTGGAGTTGATTGAGAACCTGAAGGCGCATGGTATCAACATTGGAGCGGAGGCCTTGCAACGGAAGTCACCGCAGGACTCAAGGTTAGCCAGCTTTCGTATAACTCTGTCATCACGCGACATCGACAAAGCGCTTGAGCCGTCTACTTGGCCTCCTGGGGTGTGCGTGAGGAAGTGGGTCTATGGCGGAAGCCGGAATTAGGTTATGCCTACGAGCCATTCGTTCGGTAAACTAAAGCGATGGCTACCGGAACTATTCCAAGTAACGGTCAATCGAGCTCTAATATTTTCTGTGTATCTTCCTACAATAGTACAGGTTTATCACCAGATAAGCTCGAGTTTATTAAAGTTATTTTACTAGGGTCGGATATTGTATGCTTACAAGAACATTTTGTTCTGCACGATAATATCTATAGGATTAAGAAAGAGTTTCCCCAGTCTCAGTATCATTGTATTATTCAGCCTGCTACTTACTGCGATAATGCTGTGCGTGCCGGTAGGCCCTCCGGGGGTTTGTGTTTCATTATTAAGAATGCAGTGTCTAAGTATGTAAATATTGTTAAAGTTAATAATCCTCGTTTACATGTTATTAGTTTGAACTTACCAAATGCAAAGCCACTTGTGTTAATTAACTCGTATTTCCCTGTAGATAAAAGAGACAATTTTGTCTCAGATGAGTTGCTCAAGTTATTTTGCGATATTAAAGATATTATAAATTCAGTAGACTGTGCCAATGTGTTAATTGCCGGTGATATTAATGCAGATTTCTCCCGTACATCGTCTCATGTACATGCAGTCAGCCAATTTCTACAGGAATTAAATTTTGGCCGTATGTGGGATATATTCCCTATTGATTTCACTTATACTTGTTTCAGGGAACAGTCTGTGTTTCATTCTACGTTAGATCACTTTTTTGGTAATAGTATGTTACTCGACAATGTTGTGGAATCAGATGTGGTACATTCCGGTGCCAATTTATCTTCACACTGCCCAATTTTTATAAAGTTTGATATTGGTGTTTTAAATATGCCGGCTGGTAATTTAACTGGTAATAGCAGTAATAAATGTCGAGCTAATTTTAAACAAGCCTCATGTGAAAAACAACGTGAGTTTAGTGCTAAATTAACTGGGGCACTGAATAATTTGGAATCTTTTTCGGACATTTCGTTGTGTAACAATGTTTTTTGCACCGATTGCAGTCATAGAGTAGATATAGAAAAATACACCATGGATATTCTGGAATCGATTGATAGTAGTTCTAGTTGCCTTGTTAATGGTCGAGGAAACGGGTCTGGGGGTTCATCTGATTCATCCGACCGGCCGATTCTGCCAGGCTGGACTGACCATGTTAAACCTTTCAAAGAAGAGGCCATCTTCTGGCACAGTTTATGGGTTTCTGCATGTTGTCCCAACGCGTTCCAGAATCCACATTTGTTTCATATGCGGCGGGTTACTCGCTCCCAATATAAGTACGCCGTCCGGCGGTTAAAAAGGTCTGCTGATAAGGTTCGCCGTGATAAACTCATACAGGCATGCCTTAAGAATAACACGGATATATTTAAGGAAATCAAGAAACTTCGTTCTGTGCCTAGCGGTGCAAGTTCGACTACTGACGGCTGTTGTGATCCGCAATCCATAGCTGATAAGTTTTCTGATATTTATTAGAATCTTTTTAATCAACCTTATGGTCCCGATGTAGAAAAAATGAACGATACAATTTCAGAGAAGCTGAGAGGGTGCTCTACGGATGATTTGCCAAGTATTTCCCCGGAATTGATTTCTGAGGGTCTTCATAGACTTAAAAGTTCAAAGTGTGACGTCACATTTGGATTTGATTCTGAATGTTTAATAAATGGACCTCCGGAATTACGTGTACATCTGAGTAAATTTATTTAATGTTTTCTTATCACATGGCTACGTTCCTCAGTTCATATTAACGTGTGTAATCATTCCACTCATTAAGGACAAGTTGGTCGATCAGAATGTTTCGAATAATTATAGAGCGATTGCACTCTCGTCGTTGCTTCTTTCGCAGTCAGAATGTTTACTATTGGACGAACTGCAGTTCAGTTTTCAGTCAGGTTCTAGTCTTCTCAATGCACCTGGGCCGCATCTGAGGTCGTGGGGTTCTACTCGAGGCATTCGACTCCGGTTTATGGCTTTCTACTGGACCTGTCGAAGGCATTCGACATGGTCGAATGGTGCAAGCTGTTTCTTGAACTGTTGAAAAAGGGGGTTTCGGCGTTTTTCCTTAGAGTGTTAATATGGATATATAGTAATCAATCCTGCTGTGTGCGTTGGCAAAATTCTGACTCTAATTCGTTCAGTATTTCAAACGACGTTAGGCAAGGCTCGGTGGCTAGCCCCATTCCATCCATCTTCCCACATTCCCACCCACCTTTCTATCTATCTTCCCACATTCCTATCCATCTTCCCACATTCCCACCCACCTTTCTATCTATCTTCCCACATTCCTAACCATCTTCCCACATTCCCATCCAACTTTCTATCTATCTTTCCACATTCCCACCCACCTTTCTATCTATCTTCCCACATTCCCATCCACCTTTCTATCTATCTTCCCACAGTCCTATCCATCTTCCCACATTCCCACCCACCTTTCTATCTATTTTCCCACATTCCTATCCATCTTCCCACATTCCAATCCAACTTTCTATCTATCTTCCCACATTCCTATCCATCTTCCTACATTCCTATCCATCTTCCGACATTCCCATCCACGTTTAATCTATCTTCCCACATTCCCATCCACATTTCTATCTATCTTCCCACATTCCCATCCACCTTTCTATCTATCTTCCCACATTCCTATCCATCTTCCCACATTCCCACCCACCTTTCTATATATATTCCCACATTCCCATCCACATTTCTATCTATCTTCCCACATTTCTATCAATCTTCCCACATCCCATCCACCTTTATATCTATCTTCCCACATCCCATCCACCTTTCTATCTATCTTCCCACATTCCCATCCACCTTTCTATCTATCTTCCCATGTTCGCGCTTTCAGACCTTTAGCAGTTTAACCTGCCAAATTTAGATGTCTTCTAGATTATAAATCGACTTTAGCCTATGACGAGTATTTGATACACTACATTAGCCGAAGCCAGTCTATGCGCGACCATTCACCCGCTGGATATACCCGGGAGACTGGATTCGGAAGCTTTGACCTTATTGCGGTGTAGGCCTACTGTATTATTCGACTGATTGTTAATATATAATTTCTGACAAATATTATTCACTTTCGGGAAATATTAACAGTTCCTTTAGGACGTGGCGCTCTAAATATGTAAACAGAGTTATGACTTACACTAGACACAACGGGATGGCTATTGATTCACGTATAAAGCGCATTCTTTAGGAGATGCTTTGTTATCTGTCACAATCATGCACACTACCGCACAATGCTGCACACCGATCTGCCGACCTTCACTAATTTTAGTCACATATAAAGAGAACAACAACCGACACATGTAGTGCCTATGAAATAGCATTAGATTCACTCCAAAACCACTTTAATGTAAGTTGCAATTGCTATATGTAACCTGTCTCTTACCTTCAGTATATCAAGAAGATTGGGGTTTCATGATTATTTATCGATATTATCCAAATATAATAATATTCCATCAACTGATATAATTAATAACCGACAGTAAATAGCAGTAAAAATGCGGTGTTTGTATGTGACAATATGTTTTGGTTTGATATGTGATTAGATAACAGTTATACGTTTCTATGACCAAAGCCTACTAATGTTTGGCTAAAGTCTGAAACTTCCACAGAAGTACAGAAGAATCCTAAGCCGGTGTTCTGGGCTTAGAAAGATACACACACTGACTGAATTGAGTGAGCCTCTGCATACAATCTCCAACACAGAGTGATAACCGCTCTGATTGGTCGACCGAACAAAGAACGAACAAAGAACAAAGAAAAAGTTACACATGGACACAGCTGATAGATGTCGTCATCTTAGTTCCGATGTTTAGAGTATTTGGCTTATTGCGACATAAAATCGCTAGTTATGTCCGCTAAAGTACACATACAAAAGAAATGGCTTTTTATGTCCACTAAAACACCGGTACAGTAAGGAAACGGCTTTTTATGTCCGTTAAAACAACTACAGAGTACTTTGCGGGGAAAATAACTAGCTAATTCCGCAAAAGCCTTTACACCGCTCCCAGAAAATGGGATTTGAGTCTATAAAATATACAAAATCACAGTTTCTACAATATAAAAATACTCTAAACAGTTAGTCTTTCTTGCGCGGACGGCGTTTACGCAGCTTTTTGAGGCTAGCAAGAGTCCTTTTCTCTTTGGGGCGAGCCACTTTACTAGGAGGGCTATAACTCCCGGGTAAAGGGTGCAATACAATTGCATCGGAAGGTTTAGGGTTACTGTCAATGTCTCGTCCATTTCGATATGCTTCTCCTCGAGCTGATTTTCCTCCGCTTATCGTTGGATGCGTTCGTCCAAAACTCTTGCAGAGAATAGGGTCGTCCAAGTTCGATATCTTCTTAGAGATTCTGGATTTCCTGATCGAACTGAGATAAAGCTAATTCGTTTACCGCTTGGACTTGCTGCTGCAATTTACGTTTTTCTAAACAATTATAGGTTCCTTTTCCGATCTTTTGACAAATAGTGTCCAACACGTTTCGTACAACTCTCTCCTCCGCCTTGGTGACAGGTTGTATCGGGTTAAACAGGGACGATGATACGGTTGAATGGCGATATTAGATGTCCGCATCCCAATCCGGCTAGGTAAGATGGGCGAATATCTAGGGAGCCCACAACTGGAGTGCCACCGACTAACCGTTCGGGTAACACTAGATCTTTGAACAGTGAGTACAGTTCGGGAGGATCCGTGATACTATTAGGATCAAGAGTCTGAGGTCTAACTAGGGAATGAGAAGGTCTGACCGAGTATTCCGGAACTCTGATCATAGGTTTATTTAAGGATCGTTTGAATCGAGCGAGCGTAGGTGATACATCGAACAAGTTTCACTCGAAACTCCCGTAAATATAGCGAGTAAAACCGTGTTTAAAGCAACGTCTCCGCGGATGTTTATGTCTTTCCGTTTGTTGGTTGGGTCTTGGGCATTCATCGCAATAATACCAAAGACGCACGTCTTGAAGGGGAAACGCGGGTGATATTTATTCGGTTTTACAACGTTTCTCTCAAGAATTCCAAATATACGTTGGAGTTACTGCGTTTATCCGGTTCTTTAACGTCTTCTCTTTCGAGTCGATTTCAAATAGAATTTTCGCATTCTATTTTCAGTTTATCGTTCCGACTCCGCTGGGTAGAATATTTAAATAGTACCATTTCCCTTTCGGTGTCGACATCGTTCGTATAGTGTAAATCGATAGGATGACCAGTAGTTAAGAAGTCCATATGCGTACCATTACGATGCGTATAGTGAGCAGTGAATTTTCGATAGTCCAATTCACGCGTAAGTTGCTCCTGGGACATCGGCGGTTCGATATAACGACCATCGTCCTCCGTATTAGTTGGACTAGCGTCGCTGCGTATCAAGCTATCAACAAATGCTTGCAACGGTGGAGTATATTTCTCCCTGATACCAAGATCATCTTCTATCAATTCAGTCATAGCTGCTATATGAGTTTATCAATATTATAATTAGTTATAATTAGGCTAGCGGGCGTCGCTGCCTACCCCTCTCGGCCCCCGGACAGCGCAAGATCCTCAGCGCTGGTGTACTTTCGCCGATGTGCCTATCGCCAACGTAGTAGCTGCACAACGACCACAACAACCAGCGCGAGTCACTCCACCGTCCGTCCCAAAGGCTTAGATTTACTTCAGGTTCTTACTTGGAGAGTTAGGGCTACTTTCACAATTGCGACTCGCTACTGTAAACACACTTTAGTAGTAACATTCACCTATAAACGCACAAATTCCACACAACTGTCACAAACCGCACACATTCGGGCCATTTGTCCGTTAGTCAAGTGCCTTCCAGAATGCCACGTTATTATTGGGTATCCTGGGATACTAGCAGTATGCTATTTATTCCTTATGCTATTCAATGGGGCAAGCCTTTATTGTTCTTTTAACTCACTTCTAATTCTAGCGTGGTTGTTGCCATGGTGACATTATGGAAAGCTAGCAGTAGAATTAGGGTAATTCTCATGCATACAGATCTGGGATGCTATTTAATAGTAATTCTTTAATTGTCAATATTCCTCTTTATACATGATTTTATGAATTTTATCGGCTATTGACTATATATTGGAGATTCTCGCACACTAATACACTTAATAGGGTGAATCTCCGCTCCCATGGTCTATTAATTTAGGGAATTTTGGGAATGTTATAAATTGTATAAAAATGACAATTTATCAAATTCATTAAAAGATGAATTTAAATTTATTCCCGTAAATTTTATTATTTAACATTAAATAGACACAATTTTATTCCAGAGCATGTCTGGGGACTGGGATCCTTGATTCTAGGAAATTTGTCTTTTTAAGAGTATCGGTAAGTGCTACGATATCTTAATTGACTAGAATTTTAAAGGATCTGAATTTGACAGACTTTATAAATATTAATAATTAATATTTAAGATGGGCACCGGTTTATTCCAGAACTTGTCTGGGGACGTTAACTACTGATTCTAGAATTTTGTCTTTCAAGTATATCGGTGGGTGCCGCGATATCTTAATCGACTAGAATTACAGATGGTCAAAGGGTTTAACAGATTTATTTGCGTTGTACGCTACTGTTAAAGGGACATCACGCTACTATATGTATTATTTAATATACGGTATGAGAGCAATATCGCAAGAAGCAATGTCAGTGAGAAGAGGCAAGTCGTTTCCAAGGTCTACCCAGAGCTTGGTTTAGCCGAGACACGAGGATCTGAACTTTGCATTCCTAATACTCTACTTACCAATAATACTTGAATATAGTAGGAGTTTTATTGTACTTTAATAAGTACGGATATTTCATCTTACTGTAGTCACGTATTTATAATGTAATACGGACAGTAAGGAAAGAGAAAAAGAATTATTTCTCGCCGTCGCACTAAATATATAATATATAAGTAATTAAGTAATAAACACTAATATATATTGCACTAATCTACTAAATAATCGCTAAAATAACATTCTACTAAATAAAATTAAAGAAAACGATTATAATAAAATTACATAATAATACATACATAAATATAAAATAATAAAAACAAATATAAAATAAGATGGTCACACACCCACTCCAGACGCTGTTACGTTGGGGAGTCCCTAGATGTTTGTTGGATTAGGGAGGTGGTCGTGGGAAGAGTATCTTGCCTTCCATAGTTTCCAGACAGTTCTCGGTCTCTTTCCAGTAAACAATAAACGACCAACTGGGCGATTGAGTTGTTGTGTTTCGAATACAATTCCAGGTTTCCTCTTCGTCCTGGAATAGTGACGATAGAAACATCGCTTCAAATACACGACGGCCTTACAAAGCCGATTCCAGGATCTATAGTGGTCCATCGCTCCCGGCAGGAGAGGTGAGAGTCCCGGCAAGACGTCTGGTGTTCCAGATCTCCAGTCTCTCTCTCTGATCTCCACAACAGATCGGTTCGCGGTGGGGGAGTTTAGATCCACAGTGTCGTCCCTGGCAATGTGTAGTACAGACAGATCTATCACGGGTTTAAATAACCTTGATTTACTCATCCGGGTTTTAGGTTTGACTTTCTCCGCTCCCCTGGCTTGTCTAATCTCAGCCGTGGTAAGATGGGGAGGCCATTCATCTTCTTTACTTAGGAAGTCGGGTCCACCTAACCAGTCTGGAGTATCTGTCAGTTCTTGAGGAGTTGCTCCTCTGGAAGCGATGTCGGCTAGATTAATCGTCTCGGGGCAATGTCTCCATTGATCTACATTGGAGTTAATATCGTCATTATCTGAGGAGTATGGTGTTCCCTCAGTTGGGTCGTCTACCTCACTGCTCTCCGCTTCCCATTCACTTACTTGGTATACCCGTTCTTTTGGTAACCTTTCCATGAGAGTTCTACGGGAAGGGCCAGTAAAGTACCAACCTACTCTAGTTCTTCCCGCATAGGCTTGTAGTGGTTGCGGTTGAGCAGGCCGTTTCTCCAATGTCTCAAGCGCCTCATGCGCATTTTGGCCGATGAGTATTTGCACTCCAGGGTAGTCTGTGTTGAATCTAGGTATCTTAAGCTGCTGGGTGAAATCGTCCTCATCCCAGTTATAAGGTTCTACTTGGCTGGTAGCGAAGTTCTTTATCGCCACCATTTTTACTGACCTTATACTGTGTTCTCCTAGTTCATCCTGGTGGGTGGACAACGCACCTACATAATAATCTGCTACTACTGTAGATTTCCAAACCTGCATAATTCCTGACATGTTTAACTTAGTTCGGAACTTGGGTTGTCCAGCAAAGATGTCTTCGGCTAGTTCTTTGTCGATGAATGTTCCTGTGCTACCGGAGTCAAGGAGGGCGTTCACTATATAACTCCTTTCAGGTCCGTGGACCCTCAACTGCACTACGGGAAATTCTCGGATTCCTACATTGGAAGTTGGTGCTTTCCAAGATGGTTGTCGGTCAGAAGTAGTTAGGGGGAGCTCGCTGTCGGTGTCCTTTTCATACGTAAGTGCTCAATACACTGCGGTATTTATCAGGTAACAGGATTCGTTTTCATCGGAGAATTCGTCCGTATAGAATCCTTCCATCTCAGAACTTTGGTCTGTGTCGTTCACATCACTGAATTGGACATGTAGTTCGGAATCACTTTACATCACAGATTATAGAGCGTATGACTGTTATCAAATCAACAATTCATATATCAAATCAAATCGGCGGCACAATTCTTAATATATCACTGTACATATCTGTTCATATTATATCTTAACCTACCGTCTTAATGTTTTTACTGTTGTCATATTTTATATCAGTTGATTGAATATTATCTGGAGAACATTTATAAAGAACCCAAATTTCCCAATTTTCTTGATACACTACAGGTTAGAAAGACGGGTTATATATAGCGATTGCGACTTATATTATTGTGGTGTGTATTGAATTTAATGCTATTTGATAAGCACTACATTGGTCTGTTGCTATTTTCTTTATATATGATAAAATTCATTGACGGTCGGCAAGTTAGTGAGCAGTATTGTGTGTTACCGGTAGCGTGCATGATTGTGGCTGATAACTAAGCATTTCCTAAAGAATGCGCCTCATACGTGAATCATAAGCCTTACCGACTTACCGTTGTGATTAGTGTAAGTCATATCTCTGTCTATCTAGATAGAGCGCCACGTCCTAAAGGAACTGTTAATATTTCCCGAAAGTGAATAATATTAGTCAGAAATTATTTATTAACGATCAATCGAATAATACAATACCGTAAGCTTCACTGCAATAATAATCTAAGCCCTCAGAATCCAGTCTCCCGGGATTATCCAGCGGGTGAATGGACGCGCACTAGGCTGGCTTCTGCTAATGTTGTGTTTATTGGTATTAAATATTGTCATCTTCTAGAGTCGATTTATAAACCAAAAGACATATAAATTTTGGCGGGTTAAACTGCTAAATGTCTTCCAAAAGCGCGTACAGTAGCGAAGTTCTTTATTGCCACCATTTTCACTGACCTTATGCTATGTTCTCCTAGTTCGTCCTGGGGGGTGGACAACGCACCTACATAATAATCCGCTGTTACTGTAGATTTCCAAACCTGCATAATTCCTGACATGTTTAGCTTAGTTCGGAACTTGGGTTGTCCAGCAAATATGTCTTCGGCTAGCTCTTTGTCGATGAATGTTCCTGTACTACCGGAGTCAAGGAGGGCGTTCACTACATAACTCCCTTTTGGTCCGTGGACCCTTATCTGTACCACAGGAAATTCTCTAATCCCTACATTGGAAGTTGGCGCTTTCCAAGATGGTTGTCGATCAGAAGTAGTTAGGGTTAGGTCGCTGTCTGTGTCCTTTTCATACGTAAGTGCTCGATACACTGCGGTATTTGTCAGGTAACAGGATTCGTTTTCGTCGGAGAATTCGTCCGTATAGAATCCTTCCATCTCAGAATATTGGTCAGTGTCGTTCACATCACTGAATTGGACATGTAGTTCGGACTCACTTACCTGACTCGGGCTGTTTCGTTCGAATTCCGTGTGCAACAAGATATGATGTTTTGCGCCGCACTTTGCACACCTTGCGTCGGATTAACAGGTTCGCCGTTGGTGTCCTCGTCTGAGGCAATTATAACACAACCGCTTATCCCACATGACTTCACGTCTATCCTTTAATGATTTCTTTAGGAATTTATCACACATATTCAAACGGTGGGGCCCGTCACACAGCGCACATTTCGGTTTGATGTTACTTGCCTTATTTTGAGTAACGTTGTGCACACTCGTTCTTTCTTCGGGCTTTCTTACCTGAATTCTCTTAGGAGACGTAGGAGGAGTTTTTCTTACCTGTTCTCTCCTGTCATTGGTTCGAGACTTGAATTTACTTACGTCTTTAGGCGTTTTGTTGACATAATAAGATCTTTCAGTGTCTTTCCTGCTGTCTTCTTCTTGAGAAGCCTGGCTTTCGCCGTCGTCGGTATAACACACTGGTGTTACCTTTCTCCTAGAAACGGGTTTCTCACTTACCTTGTTTTCCGGTGTCTTCTCTCTGGACTGCTTTAGGAGCTGTAATTTCACTTCTCCATCTAAGAATGACATGAGATCAGCCATGGTAGGGTCTCGTCGTTGTTGTTCCATCATATATAACACTTTCTTATCCCAGCGTGTACCTACTTCACCCTTAGGTAAAGTAGAGGCCGCGGCTCCAATAACCATAGAACTCTGATATTCATGAGACTTACCTAGCCAATCTAATTGTCTACAGATCTCCTGAATCTCATCGGAAAACTCTATAATCCCGCTGCTAATGAACTTTCGGGGCGCTACCAATTTTGCATACAAATACCTAGCTATGTTATTCCTATTACCATACCTGGTGTTTAGTGTATCCCAAACTTGTCTTAATCCATCTGGATGTCCAATAAACTTTAACGCCATTAACTTGGGAGATCCTTCCAAGCACTCGATGAGGAATCTCAATTTCTCTCCGTTAGATAGCACAGAGTTCTGTATGTTATCTTTGTAATATTCATTAAAAGGTAACCATTTCATCTCATCTCCATTGAACTTGACGATCTCTCCCACCTTTACCGCTTGACGGGCTTCGGTTCTAGCCATTTGACGCGTAAAACTTTCTTGGGCCATCGTGTTATTTAATATCGAGTTATCGGTATATAAATTTCTCGGATTATTATCAAGTCTATATGGAATATCATTGTCAACAGGTTTATAATTACCCTTAATAGGGTTTACTATAGGAGTTTCTACTTCACTAGCAGTATAGATGCGTGTAGGCTCCACACCTTGCGCATGAAATACTTCAGACCTAACAGGTTGACACATTGTTACCGGGGTTGATGGTATACCCCTTTGGGTATTTACTAATTTGTCGCGTTCTAATGCGATACTCTGCTGCACCTCTTGCAACTCTAACCTACTTTCCCTTACTGTGCCCTTGAACTGCTGAACAGTTCCTTCCATCTCCCGGACCTGCTGAGAGGAGCACTTGCGTGTTCCCTCAACTGCCCGAGCAGGAGACCCATCTCCCGTCGTCCCTCTGCTACCCACTCGACCGCCGAAGCGGGAGTCGCCAACGTAGTAGCGGGCGAGCGAGAGACGACGGGCGATAAATTCTTGATATCTCGCTCGGCGTCCAGGATGGGTTCGGACTCGTGAACAGTCCTACTGGGCACAGGTAGTTTAGTACTGTGCAAAGGGAATTTAGAGGTAGTTTCTGGGAGTACAGGTGTCTCTATCACCGAAGGGGTGGCTTCGAGAACAGGCCTAATTATTTCAGGCTCATCTACTATAGTAGGGAGTCTTTCTATTTTAATTATTTGGTCTGTAGGTTCTGTACTACCTAAGTCTGTGTTAGTTAGTTGCCTTCTAACAGCTGGGGGCAAATCAGGCAATTTCTGATGGTGGGACATTCTTCTACATCTGCTTAGACGAGATCTATTTCCTCCGCCTTCAGGATCGGTGGTATCGCCGTCATCAGATGATGTATATCCCTGTCTTTTGGGAGTAGATCGACTCATCATCTGCATTTGACTAGCAACTATCCTTGGTCGATCGCTTACTTCTCGCCCAATCAATCTGGTGTTCCTCCACCGCAATCAATACCCTAGTGAGTACGGCTGCAGGAAGGATGAGAAGGGGATCCGAATAAACCGCATCTGCCATCTTTGCTCCGCGCTCGGGTGTCAGCTCTACAGTATCCGCACTACTGGAGCTGTCGGGCCGCTGAGAAATAAGTTCTCGGCTCGAGTGTTGCTGCTGTTCTGCTGCTTCTTGGTCCCGCTTGACCTGAGCTCGAGTGCCTATGATAGACCTACGGTGTTGGACTAGCCTAGGGTCTGATACTACTACTGGAGGGATGATCTTTCTTACAGTAGGAGGTGAATTGAACTTCGGTCTCACACGTTCCACACTCCTGTCTGGGTCACAGATGGTTGTATCTAGGAGACTGTCTGGCAGGTTTTGCTTTGTGTCAGACATGTTTGTTTTACAGTTGAATGCCTACTGCTATATTACAGTTAAAGCAAGTCTAGTAATTCAGTATCAACTGTTAGCCTAGTAATTAATTACCGATACTGTTACTCAGTGTAACGTGATATATATATATAATATATTAGAATACCGGTATGCTTATAGTATATATATAAGTATTATTACAGACTAGGTTTGTCACAGAATACCGGTATATAATTTCAGCGCAAATATATATAAATATATAATAGGCCTATCGTGAATACCGGTATACAGCTTACACTTATAGTATATATAAGTATAATTATTACAGACTAGGTTTGTCACAGAATACCGGTATATAATTTCAGCGCAAATATATATAAATATATAATAGGCCTATCGTGAATACCGGTATACAGCTTACACTTATAGTATATATAAGTATAATTATAGACTAGAATTAATTACAGAATACCGGTATATAATTTCAGCGCAAATATATAAATATAAATATAATAAGCCTATTGTAAATACCGGTATATCAATTATTTTAGAATAATTGAATTTCTGAATTTTAGGGGTTACTTGGTTACTTTACTTTACTTTATTACTGTTATTTAAGCAGTAGTCCAACTGATATTAAGACCTAATTGTTGTATGACAGGCCTACTATTTTATAAATCGGTTTGAGTTGATTTATAATATATATATATACCCGTTTAATGGGTTTTGTCAATATTTGAAATAAATGTTATTATTTCTGGGAAGGAGTCACTGCACAGAAGCTGTACGCTCTCAGTGAAGTGCTACTTGTTGGACACTAAAACAAATAATTCTAATTTACCTAAGTTACTTAATACTACAAATTACGTACAATTCGGGGTGAGATTACAATCTCTAAATAAACACAAAAATTACACGTACGAATTTTTAGGGTAATTTTACAAAAAGTCTACAAACCAGCCTAACAAAGGGTTAGAATATCTGGTTATTACAAACAGACAGGATACTACGGTATTTGAAAATAACTAAGCAGTAGTAAATATACTGCGTTGTCCAGATAGAAAAAATACCACCTTCTGACGACTTATAGCCGAATCGCTATAAGTACTACGTTATGTATCACGGAGTGTTCCTACCTAGAAGTTAATTACCGCAGTCTACCAGAACCAACGTGCCTATTAACCACTTTACAACACAAATATACTGCCTACACACTAATTACCTTCGGAAAGCACTGTACACTAAACCCTAAATTAGGTACAAGTACTTATACAACAAATAATCAGCAGTTAGAAATACTTGTACAGCTAAAAGAACCACGGTATCTGCTGGAGTGACCGGGGCACAAAATCACCAGTCTTTACCTATGCCAAGCAGCCCTGATGTAGTACCGGGGTTAATTTAACTATAACGGTATGTACAACAAGCACAATTACTGTAGGAATAAACTTGGGGTTGTGAATGTTGCGAATAATCGCATAAACTCTGAATAATAAATATTACACTATGCGTACAGACTACTCAAACAAAATTCAGACCAAACGCTGGCAGACTACTATCAAGCCCAAACAAACTACAGTATATGCAGACTCCGAAATGGTTAGTTAGTATGCGTTCTAACCGAGTAGTACGACTTATTCTTTCAGGGGGATTTACCTCACAGCACTGGAAGCCCCTACGTTCCTAACTAGTACTTTATCGGACATACACTCTACACACACCGCAATCTCTTCAGACCTAACAACAGCCAGACATCAATCCAGCCTACAAATTATCTAAATAAGAAATATTACGCTACCCGTACAGACTACACATACAAAAATACAGACCAAACGCTGGCAGACTACTATCAAGCCTAAACAAACTACAGTATATGCAGACTCTGAAATGGTTAGTTAGTATGTGTTCTAACCGAGTAGTACGACTTATTCTTTCAGGGGGATTTACCTCACAGCACTGGAAGCCCCTACGTTCCTAACTAGTACTTCATTGGACATACACTCTACACACACTACAATATCTTCAGACTTAACAACAGTCAGACAACAGTCCAGCCTACAAATTATCTGTACAATCTGAGCAGGCGTACACGTCTTCTGCTCAATATTAACCTACAAATAAATAAAACTGACAGAAATAAGTAAAATCTCAATAAAAAACCAGGGCAGCCGTCCCAGATTAAATATTAAGGCCTACCGGTATATAATTATCAAATCGAATAATACTGCTGTACCTGTACTGCTGTAAGTACCGGTTCGGGTGGTTAGGTAGTTAGGCCTACTGGGTACCGGTTGACCGGTACTTCAGCTTTATTGCCTACTGCAATACAGAAGCTATAACTGTTATTGTTCTTACCAGAACAATATTAAACTGTATTTATTGCCTACACTGCAATAAGAAATCATAACTGTTATTGTTCGCGCTTTCAGACCTTTAGCAGTTTAACCTGCCAAATTTAGATGTCTTCTAGATTATAAATCGACTTTAGCCTATGACGAGTATTTGATACACTACATTAGCCGAAGCCAGTCTATGCGCGACCATTCACCCGCTGGATATACCCGGGAGACTGGATTCGGAAGCTTTGACCTTATTGCGGTGTAGGCCTACTGTATTATTCGACTGATTGTTAATATATAATTTCTTCAAATATTATTCACTATCGGGAAATATTAACAGTTCCTTTAGGACGTGGCGCTCTAAATATGTAAACAGAGTTATGACTTACACTAGACACAACGGGATGGCTATTGATTCACGTATAAAGCGCATTCTTTAGGAGATGCTTTGTTATCTGTCACAATCATGCACACTACCGCACAATGCTGCACACTGATCTGCCGACCTTCACTAATTTTAGTCACATATAAAGAGAACAACAACCGACACATGTAGTGCCTATGAAATAGCATTAGATTCACTCCAAAACCACTTTAATGTAAGTCGCAATTGCTATATGTAACCTGTCTCTTACCTTCAGTATATCAAGAAGATTGGGGTTTCATGATTATTTATCGATATTATCCAAATATAATAATATTCCATCAACTGATATAATTAATAACCGACAGTAAATAGCAGTAAAAATGCGGTGTTAGTATGTGACAATATGTTTTGGTTTGATATGTGATTAGATAACAGTTATACGTTTCTATGACCAAAGCCTACTAATGTTTGGCTAAAGTCTGAAACATCCACAGAAGTACAGAAGAATCCTAAGCCGGTGTTCTGGGCTTAGAAAGATACACACACTGACTGAATTGCGTGAGCCTCTGCATACAATCTCCAACACAGAGTGAAAACCGTTCTGATTGGTCGACCGAACAAAGAACGAACAAAGAACAAAGAAAAAGTTACACGTGGACACAGCTGATAGATGTCGTCATCTTAGTTCCGATGTTTAGAGTATTTGGCTTATTGCGACATAAAATCGCTAGTTATGTCCGCTAAAGTACACATACAGAAGAAATGGCTTTTTATGTCCACTAAAACACCGGTACAGTAAGGAAACGGCTTTTTATGTCCGTTAAAACAACTACAGAGTACTTTGCGGGGAAAATAACTAGCTAATTCCGCAAAAGCCTTTACATCCCACATTCCTATCCATCTTCCCACATCCCCATCCACCTTTCTATCTATCTTCCCACATTCCTATCCATCTTTCTATCTATCTTCCCACATTCCTATCCATCTTCCCACATCCCCATCCACCTTTCTATCTATCTTCCCACATTCCCATCCACCTGTCTATCTATCTTCCCACATCCCCATCCACCTTTCTATCTATCTTCCCACATTCCCATCCACATTTCTATATATCTTCCCACATTTCTATCAATCTTCCCACATCCCATCCACCTTTATATCTATCTTCCCACATCCCATCCACCTTTCTATCTATCTTCCCATATTCCTATTCATCTTCCCACATTCCCATCCACCTTTCTATCTTTCCCACATCCCATCCACCTTTCTATCTATCTTCCCACATTCCTATCCACCTTTCTATCTATCTTCCCATATTCCTATTCATCTTCCCACATTCCCATCCACCTTTCTATCTATCTTCCCACATTCCTATCCATCTTCCCACATCCCCATCCACCTTTCTATCTATCTTCCCACATTCCTATCCATCTTTCTATCTATCTTCCCACATTCCTATCCATCTTCCCACATCCCATCCACCTTTATATCTATCTTCCCACATCCCATCCACCTTTCTATCTATCTTCCCACATTACTATCCACCTTTCTATCTATCTTCCCATATTCCTATTCATCTTCCCACATTCCCATCCACCTTTCTATCTATCTTCCCACATTCCTATCCATCTTCCCACATCCCCATCCACCTTTCTATCTATCTTCCCACATCCCATCCACCTTTCTATCTATCTTCCCACATTCCTATCCACCTTTCTATCTATCTTCCCATATTCCTATTCATCTTCCCACATTCCCATCCACCTTTCTATCTATCTTCCCATATTCCTATTCATCTTCCCACATTCCCATCCACCTTTCTATCTATCTTCCCACATTCCTATCCATCTTCCCACATCCCCATCCACCTTTCTATCTATCTTCTCACATTCCTATCCATCTTTCTATCTATCTTCCCACATTCCTATCCATCTTCCCACATCCCCATCCACCTTTCTATCTATCTTCCCACATTCCCATCCACCTTTCTATCTATCCCATCTATCCCATCATAGTAGACATGTACCGTACAACAAGAGTCCCACAAGAAATGAAAACAAATAAGTTGGTGCCAGTTCCCAAGAAGGGCAACCTAACACTCTATGGTTCTTTTCGGGGAATCTCATTGATCTCGATTGCTGCAAAACTATGCAATATAATTCTATTAAATCGCATCAGGGATCCCATTGAGAGACTGCTACGTGGAAATCAGAATGGGTTCCGTAAAGGTCGTGGGACCATGGAGCCCATTTTGGCACTTAGAAGGATAATTGAAGAGTTATCAAAAAAGAAAGACAGGCATCTGGCTGTTATCTTTGTTGACTTCTTCAAGGCCTTTGATTCAGTCTCTCGCTCACGTATGTTCAGCATACTTTCATTATATGGGATTCCTGATGAAATTATTGCAGCAATCAGATCAGTATACGATGGTTCGACAACATTTGTGTCTACTGTTGACGGTGACACAGAACCATTTGAAGTGTTATGGGGCGTCCTCCAAGGAGACACACTTGCACCATTCTTGTTCATTATTGTGGTTGACTATGTTCTACGCATGTCCTTAGATCATCATAATGATGATGGGGTGATGATAACTCCACCTACTGGCTCCAGAAGTAGAGGAAATCCTGCCAAGTACCTAACTGATCTAGACTTTGCTGATGACTTAGGAGTACTCTCAGAATCATTAGAGGGAGCCCAACGGCTCCTCAGCTCATTAGAACATGCTGCTTCTAGTGTTGGTCTTTTTATTAACTCCAGAAAGACCAAAATTCTGACAGTTAACTTTGAAAGTCCTCAGCAAGTCTCTGATCGGATGAGCATAAGCTCAAAGGATGGTATGCTTGAGCATGTGGACGACTTCTGTTACCTGGGATCATGGATCCGGAAGTCAGGTGAGGACCTTCGAATACGTAAGGGAAAGGCATGGGCAGCCTTGAATAGGCTTTCCAGGATTTGGAAGTCACCTAGAATTAATCGGAAACTTAAGGTCCGATTATTTAGAGCAGCAGTAGTTCCAGTACTTCTCTACGGGAGTCCATGCTGGGCTCTAACTGCTGAGGACACCAAATCTCTGGATGGCACATTCACAAGAATGCTACGCCGGGTACATTGTGTCAAGTACAATGCACACATCACCAACCAGACACTATATAACATTGGAGGTGTCTCATTGGTTCCCCCAAGCTTGACACTAGAACAAAATCGCCTCCGCTTTGCAGGACATTGCTTTCGCCGTGAGGACCAGCCAGTGCATAATCTTGTACTTTGGCAGCCTCATGGAGTGAATAAGCATGGTGGACAGCCCATGACTTTCTTGAGACGCATCTTAAAGGACACTGGCCTTAAAGATGCGGATGATCTAGCAAATGTCATGGGTGATAGGGAGTTGTGGCGGTGTAATTTTGTTGACAAGCCGGCACAGCATTCTTAAAAATGCAGCTGCAATGCAGCATGCCGATCCTAGTAGTAGTAGTTTCTATCTATCTTCCCACATTCCCATCCACCTGTCTATCTATCTTCCCACATTCCCATCCACCTTCTTTCTATCTATCTTCCCACATTCCCATCCACATTTCTATATATCTTCCCACATTCATATCCATCTTCCCATATCCATATCCACCTTTCTATCTATCTTCCCACATTCCCATCTACCTTTCTATCTATCTTCCCACATTGCCATCCACCTTTCTATCTATCTTCTCACATTCCTATCCATCTTCCCACATCCCCATCCACCTTCCACATTCCCATCCACATTTCTATCTATCTTCCGACATTCCCATCCACCTTTCTATCTATCTTCCCACATTCCTATCCATCTTCCCACATTCCCATCCACCTTTCTATCTATATTCCCACATTCCCATCCACCTTTCTATCTATCTTCCCACATTCCTATCCATCTTCCCACATTCCTAACCATCTTCCCACATTCCCATCCACCTTTATATCTATCTTCCCACATTCCCATCCACCTTTCTATCTATCTTCCCACATTCCCATCCACCTTTCTATCTATCTTCCCACATTCCTATCCATCTTCCCATATCCATATCCACCTTTCTATCTATCTTCCCACATTCCCATCTACCTTTCTATCTATCTTCCCACATTGCCATCCACCTTTCTATCTATCTTCTCACATTCCTATCCATCTTCCCACATCCCCATCCACCTTTCTATCTATCTTCCCACATTCCCATCCACCTTTCTATCTATCTTCCCACATTCCCATCCACCTTTCTATCTATCTTCCCACATTCCCATCCACCTTTCTATATATCTTCCTACATTCTTATCCATCTTCCCACATCCCATCCACCTTTCTATCTATCTTCCCATATTCCTATTCATCTTCCCACATTCCCATCCACCTTTCTATCTATCTTCCCACATTCCCATCCACCTTTCTATCTATCTTCCCACATTCCAATCCATCTTCCCACATCCCCATCCACCTTTCTATCTATCTTCCCACATTCCTATCCATCTCCCCACATTCCCATCCACCTTTCTATCTATCTTCCCATATTCCCATCCACCTTCCCACATTCCCATCCACCTTTCTATCTATCTTCCCACATTCCTCTCCATCTTCCCACATTCCCATCCACCTTTAATCTATCTTCCCACATTCCTATCCATCTTCCCACATTCCCATCCACCTTTCTATCTATCTTCCCACATTCCCATCCACCTTTCTATCTATCTTCCCACATTCCCATCCACCTTTCTATCTATCTTCCCACATTCCCATCCACCTTTCTATCTATCTTCCCACATTCCCATCCACCTTTCCTTCCATCTTCCCACATTCCCACCCACCTCCCGACATTCCTATCACCCACCTTTCCTTCCATCTTCCCACATTCCCACCCACCTCCCAACATTCCTATCACCCACCTTTCCTTCCATCTTCCCACATTCCCATCCACCTCCCTGTAAAGGCTTTTGCGGATCTAGCTAGTTATTTTCCCCGCAAAGTACTCTGTAGGTGTTTTAGTGGATATAAAGAGCCATTTCTTCTGTATGTGTGCCTTAGCGGACATAACTAGCTGTGTACTTTAGCGGACATAACTAGCGATCTTATGTCGCAATAAGCCAAAATCCTCTTGATACAGTGTAGTTACCATGACGACATCTAACAGCTGATATGTCCACGTGTAACATTTCTTTGTTCTTTGTTCTCTCTTTGTTCGGTCGACCAATCAGAGCGTTTTTTGACTCTGTGTTGGAGATTGTATACAGAAACTCATGAATTGAGTCAGTATGTGTATTTTGTCCACAGCCAGAAGACCGGCTTTGGAATTGCTGTGTTTCAGGCTTTAGCCAAACATTAGTAGGCTTTGGTCATAGAAACGTATAACTGTTATCAAACCAACTCAGTACATATGCATTATGCTTTCACCGCATTATTTCACTGCTATTTATGGTTTATTCGGTTATTAATTATATCAGTTGATGGAATCTTGTTATATTTGGATAATATCGACAAATAATCAGAAAACCCCAATCTTCTTGATATACTGAAGGTTAGAGAGACCGGTTACATATAACAATTGCGACTTACATTAAAGTGGTTTTGGAGTGAATCTAATGCTATTTCATAGGCACTACATGAGTCGGTGGTTGTTCTCTTTATATGTGACTAAAATTAGTGAAGGTCGGCAGATCGGTGTGCAGCATTGTGCGGTAGTGTGCATGATTGTGACTGATAACAAAGCATCTCCTAAAGAATGCGCTTTATACGTGAATCCATAGCCATCCCGTTGTGTCTAGTGTAAGTCATAACTCTGTTTACATATTTAGAGCGCCACGTCCTAAAGGAACTGTTAATATTTCCCGAAAGTGAATAATATTTGTCAGAAATTATATGTTAACGATCAGTCGAATAATACAGTAGGCCTACACCGCAATAAGGTCAAAGCTTCCGAATCCAGTCTCCCGGGTATATCCAGCGGGTGAATGGTCGCGCATAGACTGGCTTCGGCTAATGTAGTGTATCAAATACTCGTCATAGGCTAAAGTCGATTTATAATCTAGAAGACATCTAAATTTGGCAGGTTAAACTGCTAAAGGTCTGAAAGCGCGAACACTCCCGACATTCCCATCACCCACCTTTCCATCTTCCCAGCATCCTAGATTCCAACCCACATTTCCATCCACCTCCCGACTTTCCCATCACCCACCTTTCCATCTTCCCAGCATCCTACATTCCCATCCACCTTCCCCCATTCGCACCCACCCACATGGGCGCGTATTATTGTTTAAAATCCTTTCTTCCTCATTGATAATTATTTTTATTTTGAGACGAACTTATTCAGCCATTGCAGTATTGGTATGCCTAATGCAAAAACAATTAACAATAAATTGTATAGATCTCTTAGTTTTTGAACTGTAAAATGAACAAAGAAGAGGTTCATGCTAAGTTTATATCAGTATTCTCTGCGGTTTCAGCGCAAATTTTCTCGTCCTCAGCCACATACGGATCAAATAGTGTAACTAAGTCAATATGAATAATAGCGAGTCGCAATTTGGCGGCTGATAAAGCCTCCTTGCAGTATTTTAGAATGTCATCAAGATCGTCCAACTGTTCTCGCATTTCCTTGTAGTCACTCTTATCGACAGTGAGCTGCGCTTCAGTTTCGGCAATGTCTTCTTCACAGGTAACAGTTCCCTGCTTAGTAACAACGCTGTCAGTGTCACTGTTGTATGAATACTCTTCGTCATCCATGGTAACGAGGTGATGAGATATTGATATGGTAGGAAATAGCCACAAATAATATTTTATTAGTACAATATACCTGAAGGCCTACTCAGTAGGCCTAATAGAATAAGTAGGCCTAATAAAACTAATATAAGTAGGCCTAACACATAGACCTATACTAGTCCTACCAGTACCCTGCCTACCTAAGTGTGCATACTGGTACTGTATTTTCAGTTTCAGTGTTTTTTATTATAGTTTTATATGATTTAGTACGGTACCTATACTACACCGATCGAAATATTTTGTGGTGTGGTTATCTCCCCCAACCCCTTAACTATATCTTCCACAATAGGCTATTAATGAAATCTCAAATTTGAAACAGATTGTTTGAGTTCCTTACTGGGTGTTTGAAAACGGTGTGCCTATTGCACTGCATAGTGCAAATCACTGATCTTAGGAAATTATGAGACAACCGGTACTTGATACTGCAGTACTGTACCGTGTTAAGCAAACTGATAGTAATTCGCAATGACAACGTCGTGACGTTTAAAACATAATATCAGACCTGTTTCAGGTAGGCCTATGATAAAACCGATACCGATACCCATACAATAACAGCATGCAGTAAATACACGACATCCTAGTGTCATGTCCAAAAGTGTCAAAGTGCATCCGTTTTGAGGCGAACAACGCAACGTTTGTTATATTATATATAATTTTCATAAAAAATGCGTTAATTTTGGCCACTTTTAATCACCCCTTGTGTTACATTTTTTAATAATTTATATATAAGAAATTGAAATAACCGAGTACATTTTTTGTGCTAATGGCTCATCACATCACAGCGATTAACTTTGGCCACATTTTCACTGAGTAAATATTGATTCAGTTCTATTTATCATTTTTATACTTATTACCTATTTACATACTTCATGAAAAATTCGTGAAAAATATTTTCTCGAAAGTTAACAGTAGGCTTAGGTTTCTATACAGAAATAAAAATAGTTTAAACACCGACTCCCGCAAGTTACTTTGCTCTTCTTTAATACAGTGTCACATGGACTATGCATGCTCTTCTTGGAATGAAGGCTTAACCAAACAGTTTAAATGTAAATTACAAGTAGCTCAGAATATAGTAGTACGATTTATTAAAGACTACAAACCTAGGCACCACCAAACTCCAGATGACTTTTCTGAATCTGGACTACTTTGTCTTAGGATAATCTGTAACTTAGATAGTAGAATTAAGCAGCTACGCCTTAACCATGTGCATAAAGTGTATAATGGTAAATGTCCCAATTACCTAAAACAAAAATTCAACAGAGTACGCGATACACACTCTTACAGTACCAGAGCTAGTGCTTCAAACTTCTACCTCCCGAATTGTAAATCCTTTGAATCTGATACTTTCTTTTTTAACGGTATTAAAAATTGGAACGCTCTGCCTAATGAAATTAAAAACCTAGATAATCAACATTCTTTTAAATCTGCAGTTAAATCTCACCTCCATGTGCAATGTAAAAATAGGTACAATAGTCCTACAGAAGTTATTAGTTTATTAATTATTTACTATTTATACTGTAATTACGTTTTATAATAAATTGTTCTGTACATTACATCTTTATCGTTGAGTCGGGCATTGTCACGCTCTCGGTAAAGTTGTACTATACATAGTGTAATTACTTTTTATATTCGTTTTAGGTTAGCGTAGTGTAATATTGTATTTGTAACCAAGTAACATAAAGGACCCCCTTGGAAATAGCTGCAAAACTTGTGGGGTAATCTATATGTTATGTTGGACAATACCTTTAACCGGTACATTGTTTGGTGTATTTGTTATTGATTTTACATAATGTATAAATAAATAAATATATCGATCGATCTATCTATCTTTTTTGGATTATAACATAATTGTCCTTATAAGAATGGGCGATGATGAACTCATTGAGCGTAATAGAATAAGAGTGTCCCGTGATGGAACAATCAGTTGGGGGAGAACTGACTACGCTGTTCTTATCCGGACGAAGCAGGGATAATCCTGCTTCCTGGGTGTAATTCCATCGATGACGATTGTTCGAGTGGTGGTGATTTGAAGGTTTTTCGTCAGGGTCTAGTAGCGATGGTGAATTAGTGCACTACGTTCCGGTGTAGTGCACTTCGCACTGGGGAATTACTGCATTTTGTACCGGTGAAGTGCACTTCGCACTGGTGTGGTGTACCCTGATAAAGTGCGGTACACTTCATACTGGATGCAGTACACATTGATCCAGTGCAGTGCACTCTATACTGGTGAAGTGCATATTGCACCGGTAAATGAGTGCATTTTGTACCTGGGTAGTGCACGTCGCACTGATGCAGTGCACTTCGTTCTGGTGCAGTGCACTTCGTTCTGGTGCAGTGCACTTTATACTGGTGCAGTGCACTCTATACGGGTGCAGTGCACTGTTGAATTAGTGCACTTCGTAACATGGTAGTGCACTTAGCACTGGTGCGGTGCATTTTTATCCAGTGCAGTGC
Organism: Nemertoderma westbladi; assembly: GCA_032718475.1. Classification (NCBI taxonomy): domain Eukaryota; kingdom Metazoa; phylum Xenacoelomorpha; order Nemertodermatida; family Nemertodermatidae; genus Nemertoderma; species Nemertoderma westbladi. Next base: position 25,516 of record JAUCBJ010000042.1, on the reverse strand, counting down.
ACTTGATACTGGTGCTTTATACTTCGTACTGGGGCAGTGTACTTGATACTGGTTGGTGCAGTGCACTTCATACTGGTGCAGTGCACTTCGTACTGGTGCAGTGCACTTCGTACTGGTGCAGTGCACTTCGTACTGGTGCAGTGCACTTCGTACTGGTGCAGTGCACTTCGTACTGGTGCAGTGCACTTCTTACTGGTGCAGTGCACTATACACTGGTGCAGTGCACATTGAAGCGCTGAATGAGTGCACTTCGCATGTTACAGTGCACTCCATACTGGTGCAGTGCACTTGGTTCTGGTGCAGTACACTTCGTACTGGTGCAGTGCACTTCGTACTGATGCAGTATACCTTATACTGATGCAGTGCACATTGCATCGTTGAAAGAGTGCACTTCATACTGGTTCAGTGCAATTCATACTGGTGCTGTGCACTTCATACTGTTGCAGCGCACTTCATATTGGTGCAGTCTACTTCGCACTTTTGCAGTGCACTTCGTACAGGTGCAGTGCACTTCGTACTGGTACAGTGCACCTCATACTGGTGCAGTGTACTTCATACTGGTGCAGTGTACTTCGCACTGGTGCAGTGCACTTCGTACAGGTGCAGTGCACTTCGTACTGGTACAGTGCACCTCATACTGGTGCAGTGTACTTCATACTGGTGCAGTGTACTTCGCACTGGTGCAGTGCATTTCGTACAGGTGCAGTGCACTTCGTACTGGTACAGTGCACCTCATACTGGTGCAGTGTACTTCATACTGGTGCAGTGTACTTCGTACAGGTGCAGTGCACTTCGTACTGGTACAGTGCACCTCATACTGTTGCAGCGCACTTCATATTGGTGCAGTCTACTTCGCACTTTTGCAGTGCACTTCGTACAGGTGCAGTGCACTTCGTACTGGTACAGTGCACCTCATACTGGTGCAGTGCACTTCGTATTGGTGCAGTGCACTTCATACTGGTGAACAATACAAAATAATGAATGGGTACATAATAATCGTTATCAATACATTTTAAATATTCTTTGTATAATGACGTTGTACAACAACAACCCTTCGAAATTTTAAACTATTTAAACCAGATAATAATCATTGCCCCAGAACCCGAAGCAAAAAAAAGTATGCAGAGGCAGAAAACCCGGTAGAGTTGAATATTGTATTGCCAACAATAGTTTACGAAAAGTCCTCCGAGCGCATGGTGTTGTTCTAGAACGATATCCCTGTAACTTTTGATTGATAGGGTTAATATTTTCGAAAAATTCATTTTGAATCAAACTTAGTGTACAAAGTGCTTTTAAAATCAGGTTACAAATATTTTTTCTCGTTTGAAACAAAAAGTCATGCAGCAAACGGTTAAGTGAAACTCTCTGTTTCAAATTTCATTAAGATTTGAAGAAACATTTGGGAGGGGGGGGGGGGGGGGGGTGGGGTCAATGTACCTGACTAACGGAACAACTGTAGGGAAAATAATAAAGTGCAAGTTTGCTAATCCATTATTATTTACTTGATCCTATGCTGCTCATGATTAGAGTAAAGCATTGCACTAAAAATATACTAAATAATCGAAATAAATATAAAATACAAAATTAATCCTTAATTATGTCGCAGATAATTATAAATAAATAATTAATACAAATGAGGTACGAAATAGTAGATAAAATGTAAAACAACACCCAAACATATGAAACAATAAACCAGGTGCATATTGAAATGAATTATTTGGTTGCTCTCGACAATAAGGAATGTAGGGATTTATATAAAAAAAAGTGGGCGTTCTAGAATATTATATTATATTATATCTTTCTGGAAAATACGCAACGCAAAGATAAGAAAAGTGGCCCAACGATAATTAATTTTAATTTCGCTTTGTTTAAATACATTGTGACAGTATGGCCTCAGACTCTAGAAAGGCCTATTAGAAGACAGACTGTGCAGCCGACCAAGAGCAACAAGGCCCTAGAACTTATGGGCCGACTGTTTTTTAACAGCGCTGCTCTTACAGTGTCAGTGTAACGCTGCTCTTACAGTGTCAGTGTAGCGCTGCTCTTACAGTGTCAGTGTAGCGCTGCTCTTACAATGTCAGTGTAGCGCTGCTCTTACAATGTCAGTGTAGCGCTGCTCTTACAATGTCAGTGTAGCGCTGCTCTTACAGTGTCAGTGTAGCGCTGCTCTTACAGTGTCAGTGTAGCGCTGCTCTTACAGTGTCAGTGTAGCGCTGCTCTTACAGTGTCAGTGTAGCGCTGCTCTTACAATGTCAGTGTAGCGCTGCTCTTACAATGTCAGTGTAGCGCTGCTCTTACAGTGTCAGTGTAGCGCTGCTCTTACAGTGTCAGTGTAGCGCTGCTCTTACAGTGTCAGTGTAGCGCTGCTCTTACAGTGTCAGTGTAGCGCTGCTCTTACAGTGTCAGTGTAGCGCTGCTCTTACAGTGTCAGTGTAGCGCTGCTCTTACAGTGTCAGTGTAGCGCTGCTCTTACAGTGTCAGTGTAGCGCTGCTCTTACAGTGTCTGTGTAGCGCTACTCTTACAGTGTCAGTGTAGCGCTGCTCTTACAGTGTCAGTGTAGCGCTGCTCTTACAGTGTCAGTGTAGCGCTGCTCTTACAGTGTCAGTGTAGCGCTGCTCTTACAGTGTCAGTGTAGCGCTGCTCTTACAGTGTCAGTGTAGCGCTGCTCTTACAGTGTCAGTGTAGCGCTGCTCTTACAGTGTCTAATTTTTAAATTCTACGTAGCAATTATCGTTGTCATATAATTTATTTTTTTGTATATTTTTTATATGATGTCTCAACTCAATAATATTAAGCGGAATAAGCCTGTAAGATTTAAATTGTGATGGACAAATTAAAAAATGAAACTGTGACCTTACGTATAAATAAATGTCCTCTCTTGATGCCAAACAAGGTCGTTAATTAGCGTTAAAATTTTGGGGAGGGGCGGGTGACTTTCACCCCATGGAAGAAAACAGAGACCGGTCGAACTGTCACTGTCAGTTCCCGTCTAAGTCTGATGTCCTTGTCCTAGTCTGTTGGACCTTGTCCCGGACTTTCTGGTCTTGCCCAACCTAAGGCAAAACTTCATTTAACAGTAAACATTTTTGCTACTGTGCCCTGGGCCAATTAGTAAAAATAGTCGTGGCCAAATAGTAACTGGTAAACTACTGTGTCATAAGTTTGGTTTAATTCCATTCCAATCCAATTATTTTTTTTTGTAACGATAATGTTACCTTCTTTCCAGAAAGCCTTATAATGGAACAAACGGGAATCGTAGACAGTTGACGCATTGTGCAATTATGTACACCCCAAAAGAGTAGAGTTCAATAAGAAAGTAGCACAACAGTGTTGGAATTATTAAAAAAGGAAAAGCAATAATTCATAATTAATGAAATAATATGCGACAAATTAACTACAAATAATATGAACGGTTAACTAAAGTAGTCAATAATCCTACAGGGTTTAATAATAATACAATATTGTATTACGACGTGAAATATAGTTAGTTAGTATACAATAATATTATCAGTTAATAAATAAAGTAGAGGAAAAAAGCTAAGCTGTTTGACTGTTGAGCTGAGATGGTGCATTCATAATGGGACCTTTTACTTGTGTGAGGCAGATTTGGGGTTTTTTGGTTCCAGCCAAAACTAGACTTTCAAAGTGCCCCGAAATTTTCTATGTGTGTCTGTGTGTACTGTACAACTCACCAAGACGCATCGTGTGGGATGGGTACTGTACAACTCACCAAGACGCATCGTGTGGGATGGGTACTGTACAACTCACCAAGACGCATCGTGTGGGATGTGTACTGTACAACTCACCAAGACGCATCGTGTGGGATGGGTACTGTACAACTCACCAAGACGCATCGTGTGGGATGGGTACTGTACAACTCACCAAGACGCATCGTGTGGGATGGGTACTGTACAACTCACCAAGACGCATCGTGTGGGATGGGTACTATACAACTCACCAAGACGCATCGTGTGGGATGGGTACTGTACAACTCACCAAGACGCATCGTGTGGGATGGGTCTCATATCTGGGATGAACAAACTGTAAATTATGGGATCTCTAGCTTTTTCGTCACATTTTTAGTCCATTTATAAACATTTGTACAGAATGTAGAATGAGATATCAAAGATTTTAAATTAATCAGGAATGCGAACTAAGCGAAATAATCTACAGTTAGCACCAAAAATAATTTATTTCTTTAAGATATAAAAAATTATAAATAATCGTTACTTTTTCCGCTGAAACATGGAAGCGACTTTAGTCCGACTCGCTGTCGACTTATCTTTCAGCTGTTCGAAATGCTTCATAAACTTCGCCGCCTTGGTGTCGTCTGACTGCGATTGGTTGCTAGGGCTACAACTGCTGACATCGTTACTAAGACGACGCCCTCGAGCGGGAGAGGAATTAATCGAAGAGGTTTCTATTCGAGTTTCGACTTCCCGGATCATACTGGCAACTATCTCGGCGTGTCCGTCCGAGAACGACTGCGGGAGAAAAATAATAGGCGGTTGACGGGAGAGATTAGCGGGCCAGAAGGGAAATCATATAAATAGTACAATTAAATTGTAGTTTTTATTAACTATTAATTAATAAAATCATAGAAGAGTGCGATAAAATCTTTGAGAAAGTTATACAGATCACGCCTACTACTACTACTACTATCGACATGCTGCATTGCAGCTGCATTATATATATATATTAAGAATGCTGTGCCGGCTTGTCGACAAAATTGCGCTGCCACAACTCCCTATCACCCATGACATTTGCTAGATCATCCGCATCTTAAAGACCAGTGTCCTTTAAGATGCGTCTCAAGAAAGTCATGGGCTGTCCACCATGCTTATTCACTCCATGAGGCTGCCAAAGCACAAGATTATGCACTGGCTGGTCCTCACGGCGAAAGCAATGTCCTGCAAAGCGGAGGCGATTTTGTTCTAGTGTCAGTAATCAGTTCAATAACGACAGTCAGTCAGCCAACACGTATTGGGCTCGCGATTCCAGCCTCTAAGGTAAACAAGTTTTACCGAAACTGATCAAACAGGGCTTGATGCTGAAATCTGTTACTGATTAACAACATAAATAAATAATAAATACAATTGTTAGACAGACACAGATATGACACTATTATCAGATTAAAAATAATATGTATGGGATGAATCTGTTTACCTGCATAGCCTGATGTAGATAGACGAGGCCAGATAGAAAGGCGTCGGTCTGAGCGCGTTCACTGAGTCCGACGCAGGACAGCCCGGAGTAGGCCTCGAAGAGGAGGAGAACGGTGTCCCTGTAGCCCGGAGGATCCCCGTGGGAGGCCGCCGTCGCCGAACTGATCACCGCCAACTTCGGCACGATAAACTCCTCGCGGAATCCCGCGTCTACGTCCCCGTAAACCCGCGAGAACGCGCGGACAACCTCGAGCAACATCGACCAGTTGGAGTCGGGCGACAGTCCCTCGTCCAGGAACGTGTCGAACTGCATGCGGGACTTCTCGACGACGACCGAGTGGGGAGCGCAGCGAGCCAACAGCGAGCCGAAACACGAGACGGTCGCGATGCGAACCGACGCGTCGGGGTCCGTGGACAGTGTGACCAACGCGGGGACCAGTTTACTCCCGATCAAACCCTCGGATAAACTCGATCGGAGAAGCTCATCGATAACCCCGCAGGTCGTCGTCTTTACCGCGGGGTTCGCGTGGACCACACAGGACCAGACGACCTCGGTTAGCGAGTCGTGGTAGACGTGGGAAGCCGCGACGACCGAGGAGAAACTCATAAACAAACTGGTGGGTTTACATTTACAGAGGGAGAAGAGAACGACGGATTCCTCGAGGAACTTACAGAGCTCGTCGCGGTCGTCGTCACCTTGGAAGGCGACCAGAACCCCGGAGACAAAGACGGGGAAGAGACAGCCGTTAATGAGTTCTGAGACGGTCCGCTGGGGGGTGTCTACGGCCTCGAGGAGCGCGACTCGTCCGCGGAACTCGCGAGCGAGGCAGCGGGAAGTGAACCCGCGACCGAAGTGGCGACAAACCGAGAGGATCAGGCGGGAGAGTCGTCCGGAATCGGGGAGCGGTGTCCGGGAAACGGCGGTCACTAACGACGGTACGAGCCGCGCGTTGAGCCGCTCGAGAACGGGACCCAGCGGGACCTCGGGGTCCCCTAGGGCGGCGTCCAGGGCGCCTAGTAGCGAGCCTAACAGACGCGAGTCCCCGGCGAACATTAGCTGAACGTCTGAGAGTCGGGAGGCCGTCGGGGGGAGTCGCATCGTGTGAGTGAGCGACGAGTCGTCCGGGTCGGCCTCCTCGAAGGATTCCAGGACGTTGACCAACAGCAACGGGATGAGCGACTCGAAGCCGACGAGAAGGACCGACTGTCCGTCGGGAGGGTTGGCGTTGACGCGGTCTAGCAGCCCGGTCGCCATGGCCACGAGGTCCCCCTCCACGAGACTCCACAGAGCGACGGCGTGGAGTAGGCCGCCGAGTGCAGCGTCTACGACTCCCTCCGACGGATCCGACAGCGCCGCGTACAGCGCGTCCGAAACCCGCGGGAGTTTGTCGGATGAGTCGCGGAGGTCGTCGGTTGCGACTACGACCGCGAGGTTGAGTACAACGGCGCGTCGGACTGCCTCGGAGCGATCCGTCGCCATCTGGAAGAGCATGGAGAGGAGCAGCGAGGAGCGAGTCGCGGAGGAGACGAACCTAGCGAGGTATCCGCAGGATTCGGCGACGAGGAGTCGGCGTTCCCAGTGGCGGTGCTCGATCTGCTCCCAGCACTGGGGCAGGAGTTCCGCCTCGACGCGTTCCGCCCCCGAGCGTTCCGCGAACAGCCGACACCCTGACAGGATGAGACGACGTTGGGTTTCGTCGGGTTTCTTTATCAGGTTGAACAGGAGGCCGAGCATTGAGTCGCGGTGACGGTCCGACAGACAGGCGAGGGAGACGATGAGGGGGATGAGTTGGTCGCGTTTCGCGAGGAGGACGTTGGGTACGATGTTGGGGAGGCGTTGGGCGAGGAGGTCGACGAACGGGGAGGATTCGTCCGCAGTCCACAGCTCGTCATCGTCGACGACGACGTCCGCGGTCTGCACTGTAGAGAGAAGCAGTTCCCGCTGGCGGAGGATCAGCGAGGGGAGGAACTGGGAGGAGCGGTTGAACGGGTTCACCCGCGCCGGGAGTCGAGGCGACGACGAGTTAAACCCATCCGAGTCATTCGGCGAATCCGACGTCTGTTCAGACGAACTTTCAGTTACAACCTGTACTTTAATAGTTTCAGTTTCGACCCTTTGTACTTCTATAACATCGAAAGATTCTGCTTCTAATTTTATTGAAACTTCAGATTTATTATTTTTTGTCTCTAACTCAACGGTCCCAGAAGGCGATAAATGATTTGAAACTGAAAGTAAACGAGTACCGGTATTATCTGTTATAAATGAGTTTCTATCTGACTGTAATGTAATTATTTGTTTGGTAAGTCTATCCACGGTTGATCGCAAACTCTCCACTGATTCCGTATCGCACTGACACCCAACCTCGACACCACCTAGCGGCTCCCACTGGCACCCAACCTCGACACCACCCACCGGTTCCCATTGACACCCAACCTCGGTACACCCAACACCCGCCGGGGAGCGCCGGTTGAACTCGTTGTAGATGAAGGTGAGCTCGATTGGTTTCGGTAGATTCAATCCGACTCGGTCCCAGTCCTCGAGGTCTTGGTCCGGGTTCTCGTCGCTGAACGTGTTCGATGTGAGTTTATACCCGTTGTTCAACAAATATTCGTTAACAATGAAGTTCAAAGATCGCCTTTCTATGGGTTTTATTGCCTGGTTATTGTTTATCGGCTCCGGACTAGCTTGTCCGGACGACGAGATGAGGCCCGGTGGGAATCCGTCTGAAGCGATGGTCGACTGGGTTATATTAGTCCGGAGTTCCCTGATGGTTTCCTTGGCGGCTCGTAACTCGTATTCTAGAACGGCGATGCGCGAAGCGTCCGAGTCCTTGTCGCAACGCCCTCCGACTATCCCGTCGTCCGAGTGGCAGGCGAGTTCGAGTGAGTCGATGGTGGAGCGACTCGGTGTCCGTTGGAGGCCCCCACTCGATGGAGGGACTAAACAAATTCGTTCGAAGTTGGCGGGATTCGAGAAATACCGACTCAACGACGGAATCTCGCAGCCAGTGGACTCCAAAACCTCGGAGTAGAACTCCAAGGCGCTCAGTGGGAGGTTGTGTTTGAGAAGAGCCTCCGCTATGAAGGTAAAGTCGGCTGAACGAGAGACATGGTGACCTTCAAGTTTATACAGAGACTTTGCGGCCTCGTCTAAACTCCATTGGGAAGACCCCGAATCGGCCGGTTCAGGCGAGGATACTTGGCAGTTGAAAGGGTTGGTGGAATCCATTACTGGGCTGCTGGGTTATTAAGTATTCTATAAATATTCTGTCATATTATATATTACACAGTACCGGTATTATTTATTACAGTATACAGGTATATCAACACAACATGCTACAGTGATGGGGCACTACTGCATTATAACGACACCCCAGGACTTTTATATGGTGTTCATAATCATGTAACAAGTTTTAACATTCGTGTATTGTTTTGGTTCCCCCAACTCGCCTCTGTAACCTACTCCTTGAGATTGAGATTATTCACTGAGGACTAATATAGTACTGTAGTATAGGAACGAAACAACAACTGGTAAAGATATGCACGACAAACTGAAAGTAGTTAACACTGATTTAACACAAGGCACAAAATCTAATTAGATAAAATCACAAATTGAATTTTAAAATAATAAGCAGATAAGTATGAGGTTAAAACCTCATACTTATCTGCTTATTATTTTAAAATTCAATTTGTGATTTTATCTAATTAGATTTTGTGCCTTGTGTTAAATCAGTGTTAACTACTTTCAGTTTGTCGTGCATATCTTTACCAGTTGTTGATTTAATTTGTGTTACCGAGCTTTTAAGCTCGGTAACACAAATTAATTAAAATCACGAATCGAATTTATAAATGTATGCAGACTAAGTTAAGAGTTAAAATCACGGTTTAAAATCACATTAAAATCACTGAAAATATTTAATTTATAATACCAATTAATTAGAGAGAATCACAAGTTGAATTTAAAATTTGTATGTAGATTAAAAAGTATGCCTCTCGTACCTTGATTATTTAAAATTGTACGTAGATTAAAATGTGTATGGTGTATATTCTGATATTAGCCTCGAGGAATGCCCCTTGAGGCAAAGACCTCGTCTCCCAGGGAGACCTCGTTAAAAAATATATTATAATAAAAATTGAACTGCCATTTAAATAGTTACAGGTGATGATCTTAAAATAGTTAAATATATGATAAAAAAAGAATATGATAAATTAAAATAGTTAAAATATATGAATGTGGTGTTTACCATATACATGGTCATCGTTGTCTGTGGTACGAATACGATCTAAACAGTAATTTTTCAAGAGATGCTTGAACGACTCGACACTGGTTGCCGATGTGACGTTTGTGGGCAACTTATTCCATAGACGGGGACCCAGTGATAAGAACGAATTTTGCCCGAGTTATGTGTGCCGGTGGGGAATTGTTGCTTTTGATTTAGTCGAGTGTCGTGAAGAGGTACGAGTTTCACAATATTCAATGATGAGTTCTGTTAGATAGCCAGGTGAAGTTCCACCATATATTTTGTACATGCTGGTCACGACACCTTGGCAGCTTGGTGAACCCTTTCACGGATTGGGAGCCAGTTTATCAGTTTATTCTAGAGTAGTGTGAATGATCAATGTGCACTCGATCGCCCAGAAAAAGACAGAAGCGAATGCACTTCCGCTGAAGCACATCTATCTTCTTCCGCCATCTAGCCGTTGTTCCAAAGTACCAATTTAACTGTTTATTGAAGTATAGTCTAGTCTATATAAGGTTGTATGAGGGGAGGGTTTTACATAGCATTCGACGCAGTCCCGAGTCTAGTACATTAGCATGACGATATAAAAAACGTATCCTCTGGTTACCTTTCCTTACTACACTTTCGGTCATTTCTTTACTGGACAATGTTTGGTCCAGCTGGCAACCCAGGTAACGCACTGATGAAGAGACTGGTATTAAATTCCCATTACCTGTAATCTTTAATTCATCCGATGTAAGCAGCTTCTGTCTGGTACCAAATAAGATCACATCTTATCCTAAGTGCATGCTGAGCCTGTTGTCTATCAGCCATATTGCTAAGTTATTTATATTCTTTGTCAGTATAACGGATATGGTGCTGACTGTGGTACCAGATTTCATCATTGCTGTATCATCAGCTAGAGTCGGTGTTGGGCATTCTGTTGCTAGGTCGACATCGTTGTTGTCAGTCGTAGCGCTGCCTGCATACAGCCACAACCACAAGTCTATTATCAACCTGTCAACCACACGAGATATCGAATGCAAAATGGATTACTGGGGTGTCGTAATAATGCAGTGGTGCCCAGTGCTGCTACAGAGCTGTATAGCCCTGACAGTGGTATGCTAGCTCTGTAGCTAGACTGCTAGAGGCCTAGAGCTAGACCAGTCTGCTAGTACTGTAGTAGACTGCGATACCAGTCGCGTTACTGCAATATGGGCTGCCCTCCTACCGGCTGCCGGCCCACCGGTATTTCTTAAAAATCAGTGAATTACCTGATCACCGGTCCGATAATCAGATAATCTCACTTACCTGCTTACCGGTATCGGTTCGGTAGATAAAAAGGTTTTTTTAAACTAATTTCTGAATTTTCATCATACAGCTACTGCAGTAGCAGCAGTAGTTTGTAGTTACAGCTCATTACCGTTCTGTCTGCCGTTACCGGTACCGCGGTACCATACAGCCATACCTACTTCATTCATGTACCGTACTGCGTACTTCAGTACTTCCAGTTCAGACTTCTAGACTTCTGTACTTCCTGTATATTTTGTACTTACTGTACAGCTGTATAGAAGTAAATAAATAAACCGTTAGGTACCATGTTTGTAAACATTAAAATAAAACATAAACAAGTTCGTAAACATAAACAGGTACGAATTTACGAACTTACACGTTCAAATGCACAGTCTGACAGGATTACACCTCTACCAACCTGCCAACTACTACTACTACGAACAGACGAACGGCAGGCTGCATTTGCAGCTGCAATATATATTTTATATAACATATAATATATTTACGAATGCTGTGCCGGCTTGTCTACAAAATTTCGTCGCCGCAACTATCACTACCCATGACATTTGCTAGATCATTCACATCTTCAAGGCCAGTGTCAGTGTCCTTTAAGATGTGGGCCGATATAGTTATGGGCTGTCCACCATTCTTATTCACACCATGTGAGACATCCAAAGCAAGATTATGCACTGGCTGGTCTTCACGGCGAAAACAATGTCCTGCAAAGCGGAGGCGGTTCCATTCAAATGTCAAGCTTGGGGAGACTAATGGAACACCTCCAATGTTCTATAGAGTCTGATTGGAGATGTGTTCATTGTACTTGACACAATGAAACCGGCGTGCCCAGCATTCATTTGAAAGTGCCATCCAGAGATTTGGTATCCTCTGCAGTTAGAGCCCAGCATGGACTCACATATAAGAGTACTACTGGTACTAGTACTACAGTACCATAAATAATCGAACCTTAAGGTTCCGTTTTATTATATGGGACTTCCAAATCCTGGACAGACTATTTAACGCTGCCCATGCCTTTCCCTTACGTATCCGAAGGTCTTTCTTTACCTGACTTTCGGATCCATGATCCCAATTTATTATAACTTTTTGTTGGGTACTGTTTTTTGCAAAGGCAGCAATGACGTCCAGGTGGAGAACATGGTTAGAGCATCAGACTTCCAACGCGGCACTCACATATATCGCTGCTCAGGTAACTATACCAGTCCATCAGGACTGAAGTGCCAGGCACTCAGCCAGAACTGATTGTAATCTTCGTAGTTCCGAGAAATCTAACTGTATCACTTACCCTCAACTTATTTATATCAATGCCCTTTCTGTCTTCTTCTAGTCAATTTCAGTGCTGAAACTAATTTGAAGTCTTTGACGTTCATTCTTAAATCCCTCAAGATGATTACGTTCCAAAAAAAAATCGCGTAAGAAACCACGTTTAGATTTAGAATCACAGCGCCAGAAAAGATATATCAATATCAACAGAATTAGAAGTAAACGTAAGAACAAGAACTCTTCTGACATCTGACCCATTACGTAGCACTTAGCTTAAGGACAAACTTGAAGCATTACAAAGAAACCTAAATGAAAGAATTCAATCTCGTAATCAGAAATATGACGACCAAGTTCTGATAAACCGCAACTCGAAACAGTTCTGGAATTATGCAAAATGTTATCTTGTTCGCCGATCCCCTATCCCATTCATGAAAGACAGCAACTTGGCAGTGTAATTACATAAGACTCTGATAAAGCTAATCTATTTAACGAAATTTCTTCCGCTAATTTTACCATTGATGATGGAGCTACTCAAACCTACAGTATAGATCACCCAAACGGTTTCAGTCTTTCGGAAATACACTTTACTGAGGAAAACGTTCTCCACGTACTAAGGAAACTGTCCCCAAACAAAGCCACCGGTCCCGACAAGGTCCGGTCCTCAACAGGTTGTGTTTCATCTTCGCTGCTCCCCTTGGGCGACTATTATCCCGACAATTCTTTGACACGAGAACCGTTCCTCCATTATTATATATTTATTTTATATATCCTCCATTATATCCAACGTTATTCCATTCTACAAACTTGCTGGATCAAGCTCGGATGGCCTAAACTACCGTGGAATATCACTAACGTCACTTCGGTGAAAACAATTGAATCTATAATCCGTGACCAGCTACTGGACTACTTAATATCTATGGGAGCTATAACCAAAAACCAGCATGGGTTTCTCAGGAACAAATCTACATTAACCCAGCTGTTGGGATGTTAGACGGAATGGGTGAGAATAAGAAACTTGGGTAAACCAGTTGATATCCTGTACACCGATTTTAAACGCGCTTTTGATCGAGTTTCCCATCCCAAACTTATCTGCAAACTCAAAAGCTATGGGATCGACGGTAATCTTCTAGTATGGTTGGAATCCTTCTTATCTCTGGTCGCACCCAACGGACAAAAATCAATGACAAGTTATCATCTGCAATTTCGGTAACCAGTGGGGTACCGCAGGGAAGTGATATATCGCCACTGCTATTCATCCTGTTCAAATATTTGCGATTGCATACACCAGGGACCAGTATTAAGCTTCTGCAGATGACACCAAACTTTACAGAGGAATCCTTACAGCCAGTGACGAGCAGGTCTTGCAATTCGACATCGACACTATATGTACATGGTCAGCGACATGGCAACTATATTTTAATATTAAGAAATGTCATGTTGTCTCCTTGCAATCTCCTTGATCAGATCGTATTCCTTCGTACACTATGAACAGCGTCACCATTGAGAATAAACCTTCCGGTCGCGAACCTCGGCATTGAAGTATCAGACGACTTACGGTTCAGCGAACACATTCAAATTATTTCAGGTAAGGCCAGAAAGATATGTTTTCAAATACGGCAAGCTTTCGGCAAATTTTCAAATCAATTTATTCAAAGTTTTTGCATGACCTATTCTGGAATTCAACTCTCCAATATGGAATCCTTCTATTGATCGTGACATCAACATTTTAGAACGAGTTCAAAGAGATTTCGTTAGACATTTACCTGGTATGAAAAATTATTCATATAGCGATCGCTTGTTACATTTAAATGAAGAACCACTGGAAATTCGTAGAATTAAAGCCGACCTAACTGAAATGCCCAAAATAATTACGATTAAAACAACACAAAAGAAATTTTTAGTCTGTATCAAAATCGCAGCGCAAGAGGTCACTCAAAACAAAATCATTTTTCTGTGCGTTTTTATAAATATCTGGAACATATCTTCCACTACTAACATATTTACAGTCCCAATCCCAATAAACATTAACTTGGTCGTTTTGGCGGCCAAAATGACCAAAATCACCAAAAAAAATGTAGTGTATTCCTATGGGCTACTTGGTCGTTTTGGCGAAGCGATTTAACTCGAATCAGCTCAATCCAGACAGTCTGTCTCCTTGGCCATCCATTTGGTGGATCTGACTAAATGTCGGCTCGCTTTCATTTTTATTATTGACAGATTGTTAACTTACCCGGCGCTGAGCCTTGCAGTACTGGAGTCCGCCCACTGAGGCATTGATAGAGTACACAGTCGTATAAAAGGAGTTGAATGGAGCTTCGTTAAAGGAGGAGTATCGTATAATAATCTGAGACGTCCCGAAATTAATTTATGGACGTCCCGAAATTAACTATATGGACGTCCCGAAATTAACTTATGGACGTCCCGAAAATAATCTATAAACCAATCAGAATCGTAATGAAATAACTAATTAATGGACGTCCATAAATTAATTTCGGGATGTTAATTTCGGAAATTAATTTCAATAATATTTTTTTTTATAATAAAATTTTTTTTTAATATTTTTTCACAATGTATAATTCGCGGACACTGCGGGGTGACTACAAAACAAAGACCCAATTATAAAGACCTGCATAATCTTGTTACATGTGTTAACTTTCGTTAATTGTTTTGAATCCCCCCGTCACGCCTCTGTAACTTGCTCCTTTACTAACCTGCTCCTTTAAATAGCAATGGTACATAACGCTCATTGTGACCTGTACAAAACAAAGAGGTAAAGTCGCGTTACGTCCCAAAGAGCGTTAGGTTCCAAAGAGCTTTAGGTCCCATTGCCAGAGAGCGTGAGGTCACATTGCCATTTAAAGGAGCAGGTTAGTAAAGAAGCAGGTTACAGAGGCGTGTTGGGGAACCAAAACAATAAACGAAAGTTAACACATGTGTTTTGTATTTGTACAGGTCTTTATTATTTGGGTCGTTGGTCTTTGTTTTGTAGTCACCCGACACTGCGGTGTTGCGTGGGGGCCACCAATCCACCCACCCACACTCAACTCCCAACTTCCTGGACACTAGGATACTGAGTGAAAGCGTCTGAAACTACTACAGGAACTCCATGACAGACTATGGGCTAGCGACTAGGGACTGGCGCCCTTGAACATGTAAACTGTACGTACCTACTTTACCACCTACCTTAAAGTGACCTGTGGGACCAGCCCATTATTAGTGAGGTCGGCATTTCTCTTTATCCTGCCGCTCTCTTTGTATTACAATAGCATACAGCTAACCAATGGCAATGGTCTCCCCCCAGTGCGGGAAAGACAAGCAGGCTACCATTGAAATGAATAGGGGAAGGATAATATGGTGTGTTCGTGTTCCCATCCTAATGTCTGTCGTCTTGGCTCAGCTAAGCTTAAACAGAGCCACAGCCTTACAATAGAGCTTTACCTAAATACACTTCCAGTGAGCCAAGCAGTAGTAGTGGCGGGTTAGCTCCAAAATGCCCATGTAGGATTTCTTCGAAAAAGGACCATCAATAATAGTCAACCCCATCTGCTTCAATTTGAAGAAAATAATTAGATAATAATACTCATAATTAAAACTATTACATAATTATTATAACTCTAGTAAACAAAACAATATATCATTCGGGGGATGGAATATATAGGTCATCTAATTAATTGTTTAAAGATTAGCAAACAATACAGTGTAATTGAATTGATGAAATCCATAAATAAAACGTGGATACAAAATGTAAAATCGGGATGCAAAATATAAATTTCTGAGCTAAGAAAGGGAAATTGGATACTGTACAACTTGTCTGGATACAAGCGGTCCGTTTACCTTACAAAATGAAAAATAAACGTGCGAAATATAAAACAGTACGGAACAGTCCGGGGGGGGGGGGGGGGGGGGGGGTTGGGGAGGGAATGTCCGGAAATCGAAGCCTTTTTCTATCTGCCAACATCCTGGGCTTTACTTACACTCAGCCTCTATTCACTGGCTGTGATTGACAAGCCAACTTGCCTCAGAAGTTCCTTTCATGAATGCCGCAATTTATATTTGGCCATTTTGGTCGTTTTGGCCGCCAAAATGACCAAGTTAATGTTTATTGGGATTGGGACTGTAGAACCTCATTAATTTCTTTTTATTTACTACAATATTGCAAGGGTTCGTGGAAAACGTCTATGTACATTGTTCACGATCAGAACTACAGTTGATTGATATATTGCAGTTGGTTAATTTATTTGAACTATCCTCTATGCCAACGTATGTAGTCATTTATATCTCACAGGAACTACTAATTACACTTATATTTTATCTTACATTAAATTAATTTATGTACAGTAAGTAGTATGACATACCTTATATATTGCATTCTGTGGTGCCTCGCGGGCATATGGCTGAGGCCATTAATATATTTTTATTGAGTACACGAACTATTACACGTGATGTTATTGTATTTTTATTGCTATTGTTTTTATGAAATAAAAACATATGTTATTATTATTATTTATTATTATTGTTAGTATTCATGTACGCTATCTCAATATATTGAATTGAGATAGCTGACATATGCTCCTTATCACAATAATATATTGGACTGGCGAACATGTATAATAAGGAAAAACCGAGGATTCCATGTCCTTGTACGGACTCCTTATGTTGGTTAATGTTGTCCTTATGTTGTTAATAAAAATATTAATTAACTCTTCGTCATAATTTCTAAACGAATATGAAAAAACCTTGTGTTCTTATAAACTCTACTTGGCTCTTATAAAATAAATGTGTAAATTATTCATGATAATGAGCTATCTTTAACCCCGCAATAAGATTATACTGTAATACACTACCAATAATTTAAAGGTCACGTACGGCAATACTTGAAAAAAAATGACTCTCCCACAGCGGTTAGATTACATTGGAAGGTTACGTTGCTTGGCGGTTACTGGCTATCCACATACAGTTTATAATACAATTTACTTAATACTGTAGCAAAAGCTGTCGAACGAAACAGGCTGGCATGGTTAAGCATTAGATTACTTTTCTTGTAACATGCTCCTCTGTAGCCGGTAGCGATGTAAAAAAATATCACACAGTGACAGTAGTATACTGTATGTCTATTAAAAAAATATGTGCATGTTTCGGTTCCATGCTTTTCCTTCTGCAGCTGCTGTCGTCGGGGGCTTGTGAAGTAGGCCTATATCGGACTTTCTGCTGTTATATTTCACATTATATTTTACCCACACTGTGAAGAATACGGTTTTCAATAAAAACCCAGGTTAAAGAAGGGCTGAATCTAATCAAAACAATAAACAAGTTGTATCTGTGCGGGTTATAAGAAAGAAATAATTGCATGACTGAACAAACTTACATACTTACCCTTGTATGCAGCACAATATAGAAATTAATACCATTTATGCGATATACTGTGTTTTATACATACTGTATATCTCTATAGGATTCGATATTTATATTCTAATAGGAATTAAATAGCATAAGATCTCCGTTATTATTATTATTTTCTACACAGTGTACTATTACAGTATACATAATTCAATATTATGGGGTGTAATTTATTTACATGTATGTATATACCATACGGAAAATCGTATATTAAAGTGAAAGTTAATGTTATAATCATTAAGTATGCCTACCTACTGTACTGACCTACGCTGGACTGCCTCTATATGGAATTCCAGATAAATTTATTGAAAATTGAGGAAATGTCACACATATTTTTTTTTGAAGACACACCCTTAACAGGGCAAATTTAATAATTATTATCAATGATTCAATAAAATTACGGATGTTAAAATATATATATAGTAGTGTCACATTAAAACAATAAAATTTAAAAGAGTATTGTTAATAAATTAAAAGTAAGCTCAGTGGGGATTATTCTATAGTGGATAAACAGTCGAGGGCAAGATGGACAAGATATTATGTGGTAAAAAGTTTTCTACGTTAAACTACGGTGGCTGATTGCGGCCAATTATTTCCATTTATTAAATTATTTTTCACCCGGGTGAAAAATATTTATCACCCGGGTGATAACATTTATCACACGGGTGAAAACCATATTTATCACCCAGGTGAAAACATTTATCACCCGGGTGAAAAACATTTACTACCCGGGTCAAAACCATTTACTACCCGGGTCAAAAACATTTATCAACCGGCTGAAAAACTTTTATCACCCGGGTTAAATACATTTATGAAATCGGCAGGTGTTTAATTTCCAAATCCATCGGAAGTTTTACAAGGCAAAAAGTATAATATACACATTAACCAATTAATTAAAACCAACTAACTAGATTTCTAAAATTAAATCAGGGACAGTAATATAATAAAATCTAAAGGTAACAGTAGACAAAACTTTAGCGTCGCCTAGAATTCGTGTAAGCTAAAGTTATAATTATAGATCTAAAAGGAAGAGTGCGCAACGTAAGGGTGTCTCAAAGTTCGGTAGACTCGGGCAGGTTCGGTAGTGATGGATGACTGATGAGCTAGAGTTGCACAGACCACAGATACAATAAATTACAATCAAATATAAATACATTTATAACCCTGGTGAAAAGCATTTATAACCCGAGTGAAAAACATTTACAGTATCACAACGAAAAATATTTAAATGTTTGACTTTCGAACTATTGACTGACGAACTATTTAGAACTATTGACTTTCGTTTATTGTTTTTGTTAGAATAACATACCACTGTAACATGATCCTTTCCCTTAATTGGTCATTAACATTGGTAGAGATATTAATTCGCTAAGAGTGAATCTGGATCAAAATGATCTATGAAAATATTATTTATAAGGAAACTAACTACATGTTTTTCACCCGGGTGATAAATATTTTTCACCCGGGTGATAAACGTTTTTCACCCGGGTGATAAACGTTATTCACCCGGGTGAAAAACATTAAAAAATGGAAATAATTGGCCGCAATCAGCCACCGTATTAGACCCACAGAATTTAAAAAAACACAAATTAGAGCGATCATGATAAGGTGCACAGAAGCGATGATGCCAACCGTGCGCCGTTGTGCGGGTCACAACATGTCGGTTATGTTGCCTCACACCTTTCCAAGAAGAACATTGTGACCGCAGGACCAAGTTCATATTCCCGGTTGGTGAAATTTTCCAATCGTTCAGATCTATGTTCCTTGTAAGCGTTAATAGCTTCAGTGTTAAACATTAGGGGTGTTTATTGAAGAGGTCTTCCACGAATTACTTGTCGCCGATAGACTTTAAGGCCGTGGTTTATATGTAGTCTTGTGTAAACATAACATACTGTACGTTTAACAAATCTCGACTTGATTTTGTCAACCTCCTCCAAATTTGAGAGAGTGAAATATACTGTATTGCTATCTCCGAAAATGCGTAAGTCGCAAAGGCTCGATTATCATGCTGAATATTTCCATTAATGTACTGTAGACTTACCTGGTACAAAACCGAATTGTTCCGGCGAAAAGAGATAATAAAGATAAAGAAAAAGAAATAATAATAATGATAATCGAAGTTAGAAGTTTCAATATGTAATCTTCGTAATTTCGAGAAATCTAACTGTATCACTTACCCTCAACTTATTTATATCAATGCCCTTTCTGTCTTCTTCTAGCCAATTTCAGAGCTGAAACTAATTTGAAGTCTTTGACGTTCATTCTTAATTCCCTCAAGATGATTACGTTCCAAAAAAAAATCGCGTAAGAAACCACGTTTAGATTTAGAATCACAGCGCCAGAAAAGATATATCAATATCAACAGAATTAGAAGTAAACGTAAGAACACGTTCGTGGGGACTTCGCGCAGCACGTAGTCGGCAAGCCTTGGCATACGGTTCATATAGAGCAAATGGGGCATGTCTAGTTTGGACCCCATATCCCATGCTATAGATGTATTCATTCGATATACAATCATATGTTAATCCGCTAGGTGGTGTCAAATTGTTATTCTGCAATTTCGTACTTACCAGTGCAGCACTGTACAGCAGTACCGTACCGGTAGGCCTATGTCATTACTTCTGAGTCTCTAGCGGATCCCCAATTAAATGTCTTAACTTTTCAATTTCGTAAAAGATAGACTTCATGATTCTCTACAGGCCACCAAAATTTCAGCTCAGGAAAATGAGGCCTTCCCGAGAAATTTAACATTTTCTAAAAACCACATAATCTGTCGTAGCTGACGTCAGACTGCATGATTTTTCACCAAACTTTACAAACTTTCTAAACTTTCTCTCTACTACTTACCTACTAAGTTTGGTTCAATTCCGAACGAGCGATGCCGAGAAATTCGCGTTCAAACATTTACCAGACAGACGGACAGACAGACAGACGGACAGACAGACAGACGGACATGCCCCATTTGCCCTATATGAACCGTATGCAAAGGCTCGCCGACTACGTGTCTCGCCCCACAAGAACTCTTCTGACATCTGACCCATTACGTAGCACTTAGCTTAAGGACAAACTTGAAGCATTACAAAGAAACCTAAATGAAAGAATTCAATCTCGTAATCAGAAATATGGCGACCAAGTTCTGATAAACCGCAACTCGAAACAGTTCTGGAATTATGCAAAATGTTATCTTGTTCGCCGATCCCCTATCCCATTCATGAAAGACAGCAACCTGGCAGTGTAATTACATAAGACTCTGATAAAGCTAATCTATTTAACGAAATTTCTTCCGCTAATTTTACCATTTATTATGGAGTTACTCAACCTACAGCATAGATCACCCAAATGGTTTCAGTCTTTCGGAAATACACTTTACTGAGGAAAACGTTCTCAACGTACTAAGGAATAAACTGTCCCCAAACAAAGCCACCGGTCCCGACAAGGTCCGGTCCTCAACAGGTTGTGTTTCATCTTCTGTAAAAGCCTTTGCTGAATTGCCCCGTTATTTTTATTATCTTTTACATTAAAATACTCTGTAGTTGATTTAATAAGTGTAAGAGACCGTATTATTGCTGTATCGGTGTTTTTAGAGGATCTAAGACCTATTTCCTCCGTATGTGTACTGTGAAAGGCATATTTTATGATTCTATGGCAATTCGTGACGCAAAGGGGTGATAGCTACTCTTGAACAGTAGTTACTATGACTACGGTTAACAGCTGACATTCATACGTGTTGATTTCCTTTGTTCTACGGCGTCTCTCAGTTCAGTCAGCCAATTAGAGCGTTTTTGTGGCTCCTTGTACAGAAAATTTCCGAGAAATGACGCAATGCCTATGTGCAGTGTTTACATTCAGTCCTGAGCCAAAGAAAGAACGGCTTGGAAGTATTTTGTGCTTTACTGTTTTTAGTCTTACACTAGTAGGTTTAATTACAAGGACATATATCCTTTAACCTAACGACTCTGCTGACTGATCATACATGCTGACTGCTGAAACATTGCAAACTCATAACAATCAGTGTTTTCATTGTTGTTTTATACTGCTATTTACCGTCAGTTCTTCATAATATGGTTGATGAATAATTATATTTGGAATAACGATAAATAACCCCGAAACCCAATATTCTTGATATACCGAAGGTAAGAGAGAAGGGTTACAGATAAACGATTGTGACTTATGTTAAAGTGGTTTGAAGTGAATCTAATGTTATTTGATAGACCCTACATGAGTCAGTCTGTGTTCCTTTTATATGTGACTAAAATCAGTGAAGATTGGCAGATTAGTGTGCAGTATTGTGCAGCATTGTGTATGAGTGAGTCTGTTAAAGAAGCAATTCCTAAAGAATGCGCCATATATGTGAATTATAATTAAAGCCATATCGTTGTGAGTAGTTTAAGTCATAACTCTGTTTATATAGATAAAGCGCCACGTCCTAAAGGAACTGTTAATATTACCGAAGGTGAATAATATTGTCAGAGATTATATAGTACTGTCAGTCGAATAATACATTAGGCTTACATAGCAATAAAATTAAACCGTCGAACCCAATCTCCCGGGAATATCCAGCGGGTGAATGATCGCGCACAGATTGGTTTCGACTAGTGTAGTGAATCAAATACTTGTCATAGACTAAAAACCGATTTAATATCTAGAAGACATCTTAATTTGGTGGGTTAAACTGCCAAAGGTCTGAAAGCGCGAACATTAAAGGATATAGCTTCTTTATTGCAGTAAGCAATAAAGTTGAAAGTACCGGTCAACCGGTAAACCTGGAAGGTACATCTGTAGGTCAGTAGGCCCAACTGCCAGAACCGGTACTGCCGTAGGCCCGTAGGTCCAACTGCCAGAACCGGTACTTCTGTAAGTCCGTAGGCCTAACTGTCCTAACCGGTACTTCCGTATAAGTACAGCAGTATTATTCGATTTGATTATATATGCCGGTAGGTCTTAATAATTAATCGGGGACGCCTGGTTTTATTGGGATTTTACTTAGGCCTATTTCTGTCAGTTTTATTTGTTTGTAGGCCAGTATTGAACAGAAGGCGTGTAAGCCTGATCATATTGTACAGACAAGTTGTAGGCTGAGCTGTTGTCTGATTGCTGTTAAGTCTGAACGGATTGCAGTGTGTGTAGATCACCTGTCCGATTAAGTACGGTTAGGAAGTAGGGGCAGCGAACGCGGTAAGGTAAACCCCCAACTAAAGAATAAGTCGCACTACTGGGTTAGAGCGCATACTCCCTAATCATTTCGGAGTCTGCATGTCCTGTAGTTTATTTAGGCTTGAGAGTAGTCTGCCATCGTTTAGTCTGTACTTTGTTTGTGTAAGTCTGTACGGGTAGCTTATAATTTTATTTAAATAATTTGAAGGCTGGATAGTTGTCTGGCTGTTATTAAGTCTGAACGGATTGCCGCGTGTGTAGATCATCTGTCCGATTAAGTACGATTAGGCAGTAGGGGCAGCGAACGCTGTAAGGTAAACCCCCAACTAAAGAATAAGTCGCACTACTGGGTTAGAGCGCATACTCCCTAATCATTTCGGAGTCTGCATATACCGTAGTTTGTTTAGGCTTGATAGTAGTCTGTCAGTGTTCGGTCTGTATTTTGTTTGAGTAGTTTGTACGCGTAGCGTAATATTTATTATTCAGAGTTTATGCGATTATTCGCAACATTCAAGTCCCCAAGTTTGTTCCTACAGTAATTGTGTTTGTTATACATACCGCTATAGTTAAATTAACCTCGGTACTACACGGGCTGCTTGGCGTAGGTAAAGACTGGTGATTTTGTGCATCGGTCACTCCAGCAGATGCCGTGGTTCTTTTAGCTGTTCAAGTATATTTAATTACTGATTATCTGTTGTACAAGTACTCGTACCTAATTTAGGGTTTAGTGTACAGTGCTTTCCGAGAATAATTAGTGTAGGCATTATATTTGTGTTGTAAAGTGGTTGATAGGCACATTCGATTAGCTCTATTAACTTCTAGGTAGGAACACTCCGTGATACATAACGTAGAACCTATAGCGATACGGCTATAGGTCGTCAGGCGGTGGTATTTTCCTATCTGGACAACGCAGTGTATTTACTACTACTTATTATTTCAAATACCGTAGTACCCTGTCCGTTGTAATAACCGGTTTTCTAACCCTTTGTTAGGCTGGTTTGTAGACTTCTTGTAAAATTACCCTAAAAATTCGTATTTGTGTTTTTGTAAATTTTTGTGTTTATTTAGAGATTGTAATCTCAACCCGAATTGTACGTAATTTGTAGTATTAAGTAACTTAGGTAAATTAGTATTATTTGTTTTAGTGTCCTATACGTAACACTTCACTGAAAGCGCACCGCTTTGTGTAGTGATTACCCCAGAAATAATAACATTTATTTCAAACATAGACAAAACCCATTAAAACGGGTATATATATATTATAAATCAAATCTAACGATTTATAAATAGTAGGCCTACCATACAACCATTAGGTCTCAATATCAGTTGGATTACTGCTTAAATAACGGTAATAAAGTAAGTTATAGTAACCAAGTAACCCTAAAGTTCAGAAATTCAGTTATTTTAAAATAATTGATATACCGGTATTTACGATAGGCCTATTATCTTTATTTCTATAAATCTAGGCTGAAATTATACCGGTACGTGTAATTAATTCTATTTCAGAATTATATATACTACAAACTGTAAGCTGTATACCGGTATTCCGATAGGCCTATTATATATTTATATATATTTGTGCTAAAATTATACCGGTATTCTGTGATAAACCTAGTCTGTAATAATAGTTATATATACTATAAGCATACCGGTATTCTAATATATTATATATATCACGCTACACTGAGTAGCAGTAACGGTAATTAATTACTAGGCTAGCAGTTAATACTGAGTTACTAGACTTGCTCAGACTGTAATACAGCAGTAGACATTCAACTGTACACATAAGCATGTCTGACGCAAAGCAGAACCTGTCAGACAGTCTACTAGATACAACCGAGAGTGAAGTGACAGCAGAGAAACCGCATAAGAGGGATGCCATTGACATCTATCTGTCAGACTATCAGCGTTTTTTGGGAGATGAAGAGTTGAGGAGAAGGCTAGAGGGACTTAGCCCTAATAGCGAAGGAGCCAAACTTGTGTTAGATGCGATTGATGTGGATAGGTTAGCGGCGAACCAAGCTAAATTCGATGAACAACTCCGCATCGCTAGAGAAAGGGAAGAACAAGTAAGGAAAAAGCGTATAGAAGACAGAAAGATAGCAGCAGTGGCAGAGGCAGAAAGAAAAGCGGCAGCGGCAGAGGCAAAAGCGGCAGCGGCAGCGGCAAAAGCGGCAGCAGTGGCGGAAGCAGAACGAACAGTGGCGGAAGCAGAACGAAAAGCGGCAGCGGCAGCGGCAAAAGCGGCAGCAGTGGCGGAAGCAGAACGAACAGTGGCGGAAGCAGAACGAAAAGCGGCAGCGGCAGAGGCAAAAGCGGCAGCAGCAGAGGCAAAAGCGGCAGCAGTGGCGGAAGTAGAACGAAAAGCGGCTGAAGAGATCATCCAACTGGAGTTGGAAAATCTTCAAGAGAAGCAAGACGACTTCAGTAAACAGTTAGCAGCTAGTAATATGCAGATGATGAGTCGATCTACTCCCAAAAGACAAGGGTATACCTCATCTGAGGAAGGCGATACCACTGACACTGAAGGCGGAAGAAATCGATCTCGCCTAAGCAGACGTAAAAGAACATTCCACCGGCAGAAATTGCCTGATTTGCCTCCAGCTGTTAGAAGGCAACTAAATAACACCAACTTAGGTAGTACTGAGCCCACAGACCAAATAATTAAAATAGAAAGACTCCCTACTATAGTAGATGAGCCTGAAATAATTAGGCCTGTTCTTGAAATCACCCCTTCGGTGATAGACATACCTGTGCTCCCTGAGACTACCTCTAAATTCCCTTTGCATAGCACTAAGCTACCTGTGCCCCGTAGAACTGCCCCGGATACAGTTCAGGTCCTGGACCCCGAGCGAATTATTCAAAATTTGTCGCCCGTTGTCCCTCGTCCGCCCGCTACGACGTTGGCGGATCCTGCTTCGGCGGTTGATTGGGTAGACGAGAGACGGCGGGGGATGGATATTCTCCTCGGAGAGATGAAGGAGAATCGGATACGCTCCTCCCAACAG